>JAAGNO010010569.1:0-61992 GCA_033439905.1 Ceryle rudis
ATTTTAATTGTAAACAGTTTTGATTTTATAAATTAAATATGAAAAATGCACCTGTAAGAAAGGATGGGACAGTTTCAGTGCTCAAGATGGGGCCCATCCTCGCGGGCCGCCCCCGTCCCCTCCCCGGTGGGGATGCCCGGTTTGACCTTGGGGTTCGTCTCCCAGGGGAGCCTGGGACCCGCAAGCGGGAGGTGTGGGGGGGTATGTCGGTGGGGAACGCTTGGGGAAACTGCGCACGGCAAGAGGAGCCCCTTTTCTGGACGTTTCTTTTGCCTCGCGATAAAGGCACAAATAGAGGCCTCATCCACAAACATCAGCGCTCTGACCCGAAGATAATAGTTGCATCCGGGTATAACATCTACCCAGTGCCCAGAGAGTGTTTCCCAGCCTTTAATGTTGCCTTCTGCCTCTTTGTAGGGTAATACGCTCTCAGGGTATTCCTTACCCAGCTCAATACAGACGTGTTTAAACATTAAGTTACAGTTGCAGCTCAGCTTCTTTCAGAACCAAGCACTGAAAATTATTTGTACTGATCTCTGTACTGATACATAATAAAATTGAAGAATGATCAAACTCATTATGTCTAGTCGCTTATTTAAAAAGACAAGTATTCATATAATCGGAATTTTAAGGGTAATATTAATGAGAGTAAATGCTTAGCAATGTCTTTGCTGTATCTGGCCGCACTTGATTTGTTCTTGCTGATCTGCCCTTTGTGAACACCAAGGGCCCCAAAAGGAATCGAGTTTCCCTTGAGAGTACTGCTGTTATGAGACAGGAGGTGATTTTAGGCTGAAAGAATATCTTCAAATGGAGTCCACATTTTGCTGTAAGAATCAATCCATTTACTCTGCTAGTTCAGGGGCTGTGGTGTATGTCATGTCCCTTAAGTAAGGGCAGTAAAAGACATTTTGCTGATCTCGTTCACTTTTGCTATTGTGTCATAATAAATATTACTTTGTTGTAGTAACAGCTCTGTTTTGTTCTCAAACCTTTTAATTGCCAATTCTGAAAGATGAAATGGAAGCCCCTAGAACCCACTGCTACTCCAGAAGACTGTATTTCTAGCTGTAGTCAGTAGATAGCTTTATTTTTCCAGATATCACTGAACTGTAGCTATGCATGGCTCTCTTAACATAACTGAAAAACCCAAATGTCAGTTGCTATGTGGCAGGAAATATGTAAATAAAATAGATATAACAATTTTAATCCTATTGAATCACAGTATTCTCACCTGTAATGCTGCTTTTGCTCTCAAGTTGTATAATGCTGACCTTCTATAATTGGGAGTTTAAGAACACTTCATAAGCTAAGTCTTAAGCATTTATGAAACATTTCTTTATAGATACTTAAATGCAAAAAGTAAAGCTGAAATTTAAAGGCAACAGTTTCCTTATTTGAAACTGTTTCTATTCTTTTGTATGCCTATAATGTAGCATCTTCTGGTTACTTGGCTTTCACAGATGTTCCCTCTAACTGGGTAATTTCCAGAATGCTCTTCAGGGGTTGCATTGATTTGTAGGTCTGAGTATAAGCGCCTATGAAATGCTATGTGGGCTGTGTATTCTCATAGAGCTAATATTTCCTTCTCTTGTAGTGATTGTAAGTAACAGCTATTAAGGGAACTTTTTATCCATATAAAATAATATTTAAATAGTCTTGCACTTCAGAAACATCCTTCCACAGGAAATCATTGTTCTAGCTCAGATGTCTTATTCTCAGTGCAGGATGTCTTGATTTGAAAAGCTTCTGTTAAAAAAAATAAATAAATAAATCTCTGAATATGACATAGCTGATGGTTTTTAAAGGTGCTATATGAAAGTAGTGTGCTTCCAGTGTGAACAGAAATCTGAAGGATAATTTCAGTTCTAGATTTTTATCACCACTTTTACAATACACGATATAGCTGACAGCCCGATAGCGACTCCTAAAATGTAAAGCAGCACAGACTGTTTTAGTGAAAGCCTATTTGCATGATTTTTAGGACTGCCACTGAAAGAAGAGAAAGCTTGACAAGACTGCCATTCCAGCTGTCAGTATAAAGCCGGAGAAATGTTTTTTTCAGTCCTGTTGGTTCCTGCTTTTAAGGAAAAGCCAGATGAAGTAGCAGTTGTAGCTTAAATAAGGAAAGTGCTGCTCAATAATAATTTGTTGTTGTTGTCGCTGTTAAACATCTTTTTCTTGGAAGAATGTTGGTATTTTGGCTTATAATGTAGACAAGAGAGCAAAATGAATCTTTCACTTACTTTGCTGTTATAAATTAATGAGTTTAGTTTACTCTTTTCCAGCCAAAATTATTTTAATAGAAAATAGTCATGTGTAAATGTGCTCCAACTAAATGGCATTCTTCCAAGGGGTGTGGCATTCTCATTGCATTAAATGCTGCTCCAGGATTCCAACTATTTGAAATAACCCTACACGGTAGGTAAAAAATTACTTCTCAACACACTGGAGAAAGATGTCCTTTTAGTATGTTAAAGGTTCTCACTTGATGGAACAAATACTCGAGCATCTTGAGAATACAGCATTAAGTACCTTTGGGTTTAGATCTTCCAGAAATAGTTAAACATTTTAGCCATATAAACCCTGAGTATTTCAGACAGTATTAATCCTAATATGTAGTGCTCAGGACCTCTGTTAATTTACGTTGCTTTTCTACTGTAGCTACATAGCAGGTGGCCTTAAAATTGATAAGATAAAGCTGAGTTATGTGAGATGTGTAAATTTTAAAATTAGTCGTGTCAAAATAATACTCGGTGTGAAATAAACTTAAGTCTTAGAATGATCTAAAGGTTGTTTTTTTAAGCAAAACAACCTGAGGTTCTAGTTTAATTTGTAGGCTTTATCTCTGTACATAAGTAGATTTAAAAGTTTGGGATGTTCCATCTTTTTGGTATTGCATCACTCAGTTCTCCTTCACATCAGTGTCTAGTTATTAATGAAGTATGTGTGTGTAGGAAGGGGAAATGAGATGCCTTTAATGTAAACAATATCCTCTCCTGCTGTGAGATTACTACCTCACTGTGGTTTGATACAGCAAAACTAGCTGTAGAACTTCAATACTTGATATAAAACACTGAAGCCACATGATACAAGAAAATGTACATGAAGACTGATCTGAAACTGCTTCTTGATAAAGTGGACAGCAGATCTGAACAGATGGTTTAAATTTATTAGTCTGGTTTCTATTTGTTTAAAAATTACGGACTACATAATTTTTGTACCAGGACAATTTTAGTAAGTAATATTCTGTATTTTAATAATCAAATGTGACTTTATACTGCTCTAACAAAATAGAAGTATAATCACATATACTGAATTTATTTAGTTGACCTGGGTCACATTCTACTGGGTAGTCTGACAGAGTATCATAGATCTGCTGTCAGTTGTGGAACCTTCACTTTGGTATGTTTTCCATGTGAAAGTAACTCAGCTTGGTATGGCCTATGTGGGCTCACACACATGGAAACCATTTCTGAGCTGATACAGTACGGCCACAGTCATAAGCATGTGCAGTTAGGAATTCCAGAGTTTTAGTCAGGATTCCTTTTATATACTCCCCCTGTCCCTGTAAACTGCAAAATAACTTTGTGGGCATAAAGCAGAGGAGGAGATACCTCTAAGTATTTTAGAACGAAATTATTTAGACCGTATTCTTGTTCCAAAAAGCAGACTGTCTCTGAAAACTGCTACCAGATAAAGCCTGTGTGTTCAATTGCCTCATCTGGCTAAGGACTGAAAATAACCTCAAACTTAGGTGTGAGGGAGAGGGGTGTTTGCATAAGGCAAGTATAGAGTAACACCTGAGTAAGTAGATACTGCTTTGAAGTTATACTACAAATGGCTTTTCATCTTTTATGTGTTTTTCTGAATGACTGTTACAAGAAAGTATATCTACATCTAAAATGTAGAAGTGAATTATTGCAGTATAATATCTTTTCTATTAAGGAAAGGCTATAGGTAGAATGGAAATTAGAAAAAATAAATTGCCTTCAGCATTTCTATTTTTCTTTCTTGACATCACCCCCACATATGAAGGAAAACATTTTCATCTACTTTTCTAATGTGTCAGAAATAGATAAACCAGTAGATAGTGCCAAAAAGTCACATAGTTTAATTTAGGTCTAGTTTCTTGTAATGGCAGGCATGATTGTAAAAGCAGATGTGATTTTTAGATATATCAACACAGAATATCGGCATTTTTTTAGCTAGAATGGGGAATAATTAGCCATGGACATGAACTGATGGTAGTTGCTGATTTTCCAAGATACATCACTAACCTCTGACACATCTTAGAGCTAGTAAACATCTCCTAGGCATGTTGAATTGGCTTCTCTGATAATTTTTTCTTTTTACTTTAAGGAGTGGTTTCAAGGTGAGTTGGAGTCATCTTGGGAGTGAAATTATATAGCAGTCTAGTGATGAGCTGGAATAGTCTCTTAATTAAGCCTCTTAGTCTTATCTCTTAGTTACTTTCATGCTTTGATTAGTAAGTTAACTTCTTCCACATGTGAACAGTGGTCCTGCAGTTAGTCCCGAGAGAGGGCTTTTTCCCTGGTCTTTATGTTGTTGTGCTTTACATGAATGTATCTTGAGTATTCCCTGCAATTTCTCAATCTTCCTCTGTAGGATAAATTAGCAAATTTACACTGCCCAAGCTGATGCAACAGCTAAACCTTAGCTGGCTATTCTAAATATAGTATGAAGATGCTTCCAAATGTTACACTGCATTTTAAAGAATGCATTATAGACCTACTTTTCACACTGAATGTTGAATGAAGACAGACAAGATTGTGTAAAGACCAGCCAAGATTACCAGAGTTCATGGTGGATTTTACAAGATCCTCCAACAGCTAATGTAATCTTCAGAAATTTCTGAAAATATGCCATTTATCAACACTTGCATTTAATTTAATTTGGGATTAGGAAAGGTCAGAAGGCTTTCTGCTGTAGGTTATCTGCAATTGCAGTGGCTCCTGTGCAGGTGGGCTTTATAAATCCCCTTTTACAGAGTGGGTGTTCAGATGCATTCTCTGCAGTTAAAAATGAGTAACATCAGAAGAGAGACAGCAGACTGGGAAAAAAGCCCACAAACTGAAGTACTGTTTCAAGGCTAATGGTAATTCCTATAAAATTGTATTTTGTTTCTTGTGACAAACTGGATGAAAACTGAAACCTGATTTATCTCCCCTTAAGTAAATATACCAGCTATACAGCATAGTAAAAACTTGGGCTTTAGGACTCACAATTTTTATGGTTCCCATGTCATTTGCTATGCCCTGTAAAATGCCATTGTGGTATCTTGAATACACAGAAGACACCTGTCTTTAAAAGCTTATATTAGAAAGTTTAAGAAACCAGAATAAATAATTATAACAAGGTTTAGGATGACTGCATGTTTTGTTTTTTTGTTGTTTGTTTTTGTTTGTTATTGAATATTTAAATAGTGGCATTTAGCAGGATGTAGTTTGAAGCAAAGGGAAAGGGATGAACATGAGGGTGGCAGGTAGCTGAGGGCAAAGAACAGAGGTGGTAAGTGGAGGATGAGGTGAAAAATAGAGGTGATGATGTATCAGGTGAAGAATTAGGATAGCTGTGGTTGTAGTCTTGTAGATTTCATTATTTTCTTTTTGTAAAAGCAAGTGCTGTCCTAATAGACTGTAGGGGATAAAAAGCTCTGAGCTGAGCCTATATATCCTACATGGGAGTTAGAGAAAATGATATATATAGGTGAGTTGAAGTAGAGATTTTTGAGGGAGAGATTGTTGGGAGGATGTTGATTGAAAGCTGTGAAGAAGATTATGAAGGTATCATTAGAGTTGATTCTTGTGCATTGCACCCTCTGTAGATTGTTTTTAAGTGTATTAGGTCAGGCAGAGTAGTGTCTTTTGGGAGTTTGGGTTCTTGAGCTGGGGGGAAAACCTATTTTGGTGATAAAACTAATTGACAGAATTTTTTAACAACAAAACCTAAATTTGAGAGTACTCTCTCTTACTATTTATAATTAATATAAATTGCTTTTTAGACTTAGAAAGATGCATATTTATTGGATGGTTCCCTGGCTACACCAGCAATCTCAGAATAGTGTGAATATTTGTGACCTGATTATTTGTAGTGTGTATTTGGTTGCAAACATTCTGGTGCCTGTCAAGTAGAGTAAAATATATGCATTTTTAAAGAAATGGTTAATTACTTCAGCACTCAGGGTGAGCGTAAACTTGTCCTTCCACAAAAGTACATGTCCTAGTGACTTCTTTTAATGCAGTTAAAGCAGACTGCTTAAAGTAGTGAGGATACCTTTTTCATTCTAGTTCATGTGAATTGAATGTTTGTGAATTTGCAAGAGTAGCTCAACTTCAAGTGACTGTAAGTCTGATAGGTTTTATTCCCTAAATTAACACAGCAAGTGAAATAGGCCAAAATACAGTATTGGAAGTATTATCCTTTCTTTATTTAAGCTTTTGTAGTAGGAATTTGGACTCGATAATTGATTGTTTTCTTGTTTTCCTGTTCTATTTCTATGCAGTTTCCTTCATGTTCTGTCCCTGAAATTTGTCTGCAATCACCAGTTAGCAGAAATCATAACTTAACTATTATATTGTATAATTGCTCAGTAAGTGATAGATACTATGAAACACTAATTCCATTTGTACTATGCAGAGCTTAATCATAATGACAGCGTCTCTGCTGTTGAATGAAAGAAAGCAGCAGGGGAAAGAAATGCAAGAACTGCACCAGCTTCCAGTGTCTGTGCTGTGTTCGAGATTCATAAAACTCATATTGTAGGTACATTTAATTTCATCACTAAGTGTGTATTCTGCATAATTAGAACAGACTTTCTAAGATAAAAAGAGCCTTCCTTCTGTGAATGCTTCTCCATTACGCAAGCCTGACTCACTTTTATTCAGTGAATATGCTTTGCTATGGCTTCTAAATACCTGTTCTATTACAACAGAACTGTGGGGTTTTCACTCTTTTCAGTCTTGACTACAGAAAGTTTTAAACTTTCAGCATTACAGTTTTGGGATCTAGAAGGAATTTTGAATCTTACACTTCATGATCGAAGTATCGAAGGAAGTTTGCACGTTCTTTAAATTTGATCTTTGTCTGTATTTTCAGGTAACTGAGCTGAATGAGCCTCTATCAAATGAGGATAGAAACCTCCTGTCTGTAGCCTACAAGAATGTAGTTGGAGCTAGACGATCTTCCTGGCGCGTCATCAGCAGCATAGAGCAGAAGACTATGGCGGATGGGAATGAGAAGAAGCTGGAGAAGGTTAAAGCCTATAGGGAGAAGATAGAAAAGGAGCTTGAGACAGTCTGCAATGACGTTTTGGCTCTCCTAGATAAATACTTGATCAAGAACTGCAATGACTTCCAGTATGAGAGCAAGGTCTTTTATCTGAAAATGAAAGGGGATTACTACCGCTATTTGGCAGAAGTTGCTGCTGGAGAGAAGAAGAACAGTGTTGTGGAAGCCTCAGAAGCTGCCTATAAAGAGGCTTTTGAAATCAGCAAAGAGCACATGCAGCCCACTCACCCAATTAGGCTTGGGCTGGCACTCAACTTCTCAGTGTTCTACTATGAAATCCAGAATGCTCCTGAGCAGGCCTGCCTTTTAGCCAAACAAGCCTTTGATGATGCCATAGCTGAGCTGGACACACTAAATGAGGATTCCTACAAGGACTCCACTCTCATCATGCAGTTACTTCGAGATAACCTCACTCTGTGGACGAGTGATCAGCAAGATGAAGAAGCAGGAGAAGGCAATAATTGAAAAGCTTTCCTCTGATCCCTCTTTCATCCACTTCACCATCCCCATCATCACCGATATTTCCTTGCCACAGTCACACTAAATATCTAGTGCTAAGCATATCTGTATTGTACAGCTGTTCAGATCTGCTGTCCACTTTATCAAGAAGCAGTTTCAGATCAGTCTTCATGGGCATTGATGGATTGATTGGTGTATTGGCCCTATTTATCTTAGTTGCACTTGAGCAGTGCAGAAAGATGCATAGTAGATGATGCATTACTAGTTTGCCTATTGATTGGAAAATATGAGAAAGAATAATGAAAAGTGATTGAAGATAGAGTCCAGTTAAATTTTTTCCATCTGAAATGAGCTGACAGTTCTGTTAAGCAGTACATTTTGTGCATGCAAAGTAAATTAGCCACCCCAAATTTTTTTTCAGTCAATGGAAACAGTTAAGCTGATGTGAAATGACAGCTCTGTTCATCAATTTACAAGAAACTGAAATGTGAGGTTTCAGTAGCAATTTGTTTTTTTTTTTTGCCTCTAACTTATGTGCACAGTTTCTTTTAATGCAGTGCATCTACCTAAGAGTTTTGATACTTGTAACCTTTTGCAGTTGTTTTGAAGAATCATGAATTTATTTTTTGTAAACTCTTTGGCTGTTTAGTTGTCTGTGTATTCTGACAACACGATGTCAATATTAGCCCATGTTAAGATGGATGACTGAGATGCCAGACTTCTAAATTAAATGTTTTGGAAATAAATGAATAAAATAAAAAGCTGCTTCGAGGATGTTATCTCTATGTAAGCTCTCCTGTCTTTTGTTCAGAGCAGAGATTGAATTACCTAACACATCGCTGATGAGTTAAAATGTTGTTAATCAAAAGTGTAACGAGAAGTTTCATCACACACTGAATGAGCAAACAAAACCACCCCGTATTCTAAAAAGAAGAAAAAAACCACACACACACCCACACACACACACCCACCCCACTCCAAAACACCCATAGCTATCTAGAATGTGATACTGCTCACCTGGGTTAGAGGGGAGTTTCCAAAGGTGGAATATTTAGTTAGTTGTAATGCAATTCTGCTCAGGAGCTGCAAAGCTGTAAAGACCATTATTTGCCATACCTGTGTAGAGACTTCCATTTGCTTCTGTCCACTGCTGTAACTTCTTTTTTTCTGAAGTGCTCAGTGCCAAATCACCTTTACACACGAAAATCCCAGTAACTTTATTTCACATTTACACCTGCTTCATACAGAAGCAGTATTTGTTCTTAAAGAAAGCCTCTCTGTTTTAGCCAACTTAAGTCTAGTCCCCAAGCTTATGTTGTTATTTTTGTTTTCTCCCAACAGTTAGTGCATGTGTATGTTTATTGGTTCCCTACGTACTTCGGTAGTGGTGTGTTACAGAAGCAAGAAAAGTTAGCTGTTGTGTGTTGCTGTATCCAGACTGCTACTGGCACCTCAGCTAGCTCAAAGGTCAAGTAAGTTCTCATTTATCTAAATCTATTTTTCTTATTTGTGCAATAAATATTACTGATTGGAATAGCCACAACAACTGCTCACACTTTTTAAAAGTAGTGTGCTGATTATTTTTTAAGTATCTGGCAGTTTAGTATTTTTAATGGTAGATTTGTGTGTATATATATTCTATAGTCTTCTAGAGAATTCTAGATTTATTACATCAATAAAGTTGGCAACAATTGAAAGACTAATGCAATATCTGAAAAATATGAATATATAGATCCTTGATGTGCTATTGGATAATCTTGAGGTGCTTGACCTCCTAAAGTAATCTGAAGTGTGTAATATAAATTACCACTGTCTATCAGGACTTATTCTGGAAGTCACTTTTTCTTAAATGCTCCTGTTTTATCAAACAGTATGCAAGTCCATGTTTTTCAGATCCCCTTTTTGCAAGTAACCTTGCTGGAGTCTTTTGGGCTTTACCCATCTCCTAGATTCCTATAGCTTCCTGTCCTTCCCCTCAGACCTGCTTACCTGCCCCTGTGGAACCAAGGTAAAACTTGGCAGGAAGACTGCCTTTAAATGTTGAAACACTCTGGCTCGTTAATAATATTCTTGGCAATCGCTAGTTTTATTTTCTTCCTATTTATAGAAGTATCACTATCCTTTTGTTAATTCAAAAGCCAAGGAGCCCTTTCTCATTTTAGTTACCATCTTGTGCAGATCCTTTGTCACAAAACTGTGAGCATTATGTAGTCTGCAAGTGAGTCGGCATGTCTCTGACATCTCTGGACTAGGCAGCTGAAGATGAGCCATTGACCCAGTGCATAAGATCTACAATGGAGACCAAAGGGATTCTGTAGAATGGTGCAGTTCCCGGGTGCTTTAATAATTTCCGTGAAGTATACCAATTGGGCTGCTGTGGATATCTGTACTGCCATTAACCTGAGTAAACTCTTCTGGGTATCGTGAAATAAGAAATTCTATTTTGAAATAGCTTACTGACTAGACTTTGCTGGAAGGGTGGATCCCCTTCTCACAGGCAGTATAAATTTCAGTGGAGAAATCTATTACAGCCATAAGTACCAATAGATAAAAAGATAGTTGTTATATTAGGAAGCTGTGTGAAAAGCTGCAGTTCCTTCATCAGCTGTTGATGAATCATTATCGTGTCACACATTCTCTCTGATTGACTGAAGGCATTCTGGCAATCCGTGAATGTGGTGGCCCTCAGAATGATCTTGGAGGTGATGGAAAATTCGGAAGGTTAACAGACTGGGTATGCTTGCTGTCTAAAGGTGATTGATGCTTCAGAACTGTCTAGGCTTTGTACCAGGTATTGGGATCTAATGGCATACGTAGACGTGGTTGGAACGTAGCAACTGCCGTCTAAGAATTTCATACCTTGTGCCAGGATCTTCAGAGGAACTATCCCCAAGATTTAGGAATAAAAAGCTTCAGAATGGAATGTCCTGACATAAATCTCACCAAAATGCCATACAAATTGTCACTGAACTGTAAAATGTAGGCAGCTTATTATCAAGTGTTCCTAGCAAAGTAGAATTTGTTGAACAGGAAAAGATTCTCAGGTTTATAGACTAGCTCCACCTGAAACATGAAATAGCTGAAATTCATTGTGAGGAGCAGCTGACATTGTTTTCCTGCAAGTGGTGGCATGTGTTTGTGCTGGGCCACCTGTGGATTCGACATTATTCAAGCTACAATCTCAGTATACCTGAGCAACGATCAAGTTCTGTTGAGGGTGATGAATTTAAAGGTAGGTAAGTGAAATTACCATGTGTATTCAAGTAATTCTGTGTGCACAAGATCACAATCACAGAAGTAGTTCATTAAAGATGTGGAAAGATTGACTGTACTTGGGTGTACCCTTACTTTGTGTGATCTGCCTTTTAGCTTTGTAGTAGTAGGTGCTTCCCTGAGGATAAGGTGAATTATTTAGCTAAATCTTCAAATAATCTCTTCTTTTTTTCAGGAAGTTCATTAAATAAAAATGTCATATTGCTCCTAGGTGTTCTTTGGCATACAGAGCATTTCTGTCCTTGTTAGGGATTCATAAACCAAGTGTTGGCAGACATGGTTGCTCTCCATAAGTTGATGACTGCTCATCTAATGAGTCTTAGGAAGTCTTCTAAGTCAAACTCTTTTACCTGCTTCTGCCACTAGCAGTGTAGCAGTATATTAGATTTTCAGGAGAGCAGATAGTTTTCCCATGTTCTCCATTTGTCAGTGAATGGTCCGGTGGCACAGAGAGCATGTTTTTGTGATTGTTTTTTGCTAGGAGTCAGTAGACACTGTTCTGTAGAGTAAGAAATGCTTTAATGCAGTCCATAGTCTTGCTTCCATTTCAGAAGCTTTTTAATTTTCTGGGCCCTGGGATTGCTATGTGCTTTGTAAATCTTATTCTAGCAATGATCTGGAGGAAACCAAAGCAGATGAATAGCACATGTTACTTACCACAATATTTTTCAGTGGGCTGAGAGGATTCAGATATTTTGCATTTGGTGTTTCTCTTAGGTGACCCCCAAGTCACGTCTTCTGTCTCTAAAATAAATAAAATCCTAGACTACACCCAATTTATTGTTTGAAGACACCAGAGGTATTGACCAAAAGTGTGAAGTCCACTATGTTCTTTGAAGCAGTAATACCAATGGAATGACTTAAAATTGAGTGACTTCCCCCCTGTGCCCACCCAGGGACCTTTCTTTAAGTTGTGTTATTTTGGGAATATGATGATTGCTAATCTTGACAAGGGGTGGGAGTGGGTGGGTGTGTTACATTGATGACGTAAGTGTCCATCTGATTACTCTTATCCAGAACCAATCTTTCCATGCCTTTCACAGGCAGACTTCATTGAAAGTTAAGTCACTCTGAGGGTGTTAGTATGAGCAAGGTGTAGTCTTGAATTTTTAGCAACCTGATAGGTGCAAAGAGTAAAGCAGCGTTTTATGTGACACTGTATGAGCTTGAAAGCTAAGGATAGTCAAACCTTAAATTAATAGTGCAGTCTTTATAGGCAGAGATACTTTCAGTCTGTCCTAATCTGCTCAAATACATTCAAATTTTATATAAATGATTGCTTTCATTTCTTGGAGTACATACCCACCCGCCCCGCACTAGAACAAAAGTTGCCAGTGCTTTGGGAAACTAAACTGCTTAGGCTGTATTTAAGAAGGGGTCTATTATACAATGTAAGCAATGCCACAGAAGATGGTGACTTTAGGTAAGCAGAGACCTAAGAGTAATGCAATCACCATGGATAACACATCAAAGAACCACAGTTAGACTGGTAAGTAACTATTTTTTTCTAGTGACTGCTTTGGTAGCTACTATACAGGGGCTTCATTCCCAACATACAGATTCGTCATAGTCCAGGCTAAGTTAGATACCCTTTGAAAAATCAGCACCATTCAGTAAGTAGTACATTCTACATTTGCTTATATCTATACCTACCTTTTAATCTCTTTTTCATCTGTTTAAACTGTACTTTTCAGTGCAAAGCCTGCCTTATCTCTTACTTATATATAGTGTGCTGTTCTCTTCGGATACCTGATGAGTTTGGTGTTATTTGTGTGCTATTTCAATGAAAAAAATGGTGATGCTTCCAGTAAAAGTACCATCTTGTTATCAATTTACTCAAAAAATGATGTATTAATGTTTCCTCTTTGTTACATAGTCTCGTTATCAGTTGTTTTTCTTGCACTTCCTTCGGCTGTGTTCACTGAAGTTAAGCTCGTATGTTCCTAATAAATTTAAAAAAATTGACTCTTAGTGTTAAAATCACAATGTAAATATGTGCTTGCTGTGTATTCTGAATGGTCACTAAACAGCTCTGGGTTTTTGGTGGGATTTTTGTTTTTCTTTTATTCTTTTGAATTGATTCAATGAATTCTATCAGTTTTTATGACATGATTTTTCTATATTTGAAATTGGCAACAGATAGTTCATCTGCCACATGACAGGTGGAATATCTGCAAGTTTTAAGTCCTATGCATAAGGCCTGAGAGGCAATGAGCTAATAATAGTGTCTGATCAGCTAATCGTACTCACTGCATATGTACAGAATGAAAAACTACCCCTTTGGCTACTAATGAAAACTATGAAGAAGATTTTGTGGAGGGGGTTTTATTAAATGTTTTGTACAAAGAGATTTTTGTACAAATTTATTTCAAGGCAGCATGGTATAAATTAATTCCATCAGGGAATTATGCAGAATAAATTGTCAGCTTTACAATTTCATAAATATTTAAGTTTTATTTTTAGAGTAGTTTAATTAGATGCTTAAATAGTTCCTAGAAATACGAAAGCTGCATACTGAAAGCAATACAATTAACATATAGCACAGTTATTATAACACATTTTTCAAGTGGGCCATGATAAGTGCAGTCCAGTGAGAAAACATTTTATATCAGTGCTTTGCTGAGAATAAGGTGTAGTTAAAGTTTGCACATTTTTAAACTGTAAATATGCCCCAAAGAGTTTATAGCCTGGAGAAATGATGGACTGTTTATATTTAAATATTCAAAAATAAATCCTGTATATGTAATTTTTAATTACATGTTCTGGCTCTTTTCCCCAGTTGGGTTGTGTGCTATCAGATTTTTTTTCTTATATCACAACTAACTTTGAGTGTTGAGCAGAATTTATGGGACAGTAGCTTCATGGATCAGGTGAGAAAAAGAGACATGTGGAGTGAAAGGAGATAAAGATTGTTTGAGAGAATCAGAATTGTTAGGAACAAAATAGCAAGAAAAAAGATTGATTTTTCATTGTTCTCATAGGGTAAAAGTGTTTGGGGGTTGAGAATATGTGAGTGACAAAGAAATACCTTCCTCTTTAAAAATTCATGGTAAGTGTGGCTATTGTCAGCAAGATGCTTTTTTATCACCAGAATTTGTTTTTCTGCAATTGTAAGCTGCAGGCAGTGAAGACTAGAAGAAGAGTAGAGCTTTGTGAGTGAGGTGTGTAACACTACTACAGTTACAAGTACCTTTTCCATTTTGTTGTTAATCACAGCGTTAAATATGTTTGTTATAACTTTTCTATATGCCAGTTGTGATCTAATCTTGCATAGCTATAAATATAGTTATATTTTTATAATTCAAGTATACATATTTCTTTTTTTTCCTGAGTCTTCAGTATTACATGCTGTCTTCTATTTTAGTGTAAATTATTTTAACTAGTGGTTATAAATCAGTTTGATCTGTCCTAACTCAAACGTTGCAGTGAGATGAATTGCTTTCATTTAGTTAGTATTTGTAACCCCCCATGTGCACCAGAGCAAAGCACTAAGTAGTCCAGCAGTGAATAATTTTTTATGGAGGTAATAATTAAGAAATCACTTACGTACAATTATGTACTTAAATTAGTATGAGCTATTTTCACATAATTTGATGCCATGATCGATTCTGCTTTAGTACGTAATCTGTTAGTAGTTGAACTCTTCATCTCTGAAGAATTAACTGGCTTGACAACATGTCTAAGGGAATAAACAGATCAAAACAGATTGTTCTTGTGATTTCCAGTGATGCTGTGCTGGAAACCTGGTTATATTTGCAGCAAATGTGTATAGACTCTATGGCTTTTGGAGGACTGCATCCTTGTTTGAACATCTAAGGAATGACCTTTATTCAGAGGCTTTCTCAAGAAAGAGGAGGAATCACAGTAAAGTGTTGATTTCTTTCCCAAGCACGTAAAGCACATATTGGAAAGAAGCAGGACTTCTAGGGGGTTGGCAAGAGAAGTGTTTTGCTAACAGGCTTTCTGGCTGTTGCTGTGTCCTCAGCATCACAAAAGAACATCTGATGCTTGCTGAGGGCAGAGACTAGTAGATGTGTGTAGTAACACAGTAACTGAGTAACTGTTTTCCCCTCTGAGTGAAATGGAGAATGATCTCTCTGTCAATGAGAAACTTGTGTTTGTCCCTTGTTTCTTTGTTTTAAATCACAGAATAAAACAAATCCCAAGTGGTTATATTTTATTGAGGTACAATCGTCAGTACTTCAATGCACAGAAGAGTTTGAGAATTAGGGGTGCTAGGATTTTATAACATCACAGAGAAAAAATGATTTTTTGGTGCCTGTTGTGGAGGTGTGTGCACCATGAGGGGACCATCCAGCATGGGTGGGGACCATCTGCAGCAGCTTCACATCTCCATGGCAACTGGAGCTGTACCAAAACCATCCTTTCTGTCCCTGTCTCTGCATCCCAGGTCCAGAGAAGGGTGCAGAAGGCCTGAGCGGGCGTTTGGCAGTGAATGGCACTGCTCTCTCCGTGTTTGTTGACTGGCCACTGCCTGAGGTCAGCGTGTTTCTGTGGAGATTCCGCATGCCCTTAAAGGGCAGGAATATCTCGTCGTCTTCACTGTGCCACCTCAGGCTTTTTAAGGACTGCTATTTGCCTCTTCTGAAACAAGTCCTATTAAGCCTCTCTGGGCTGTAAATGGCACAGAAGGATTGGGAGGTTGAGACATTTGCTGTCATCAGTATCATCAGAGTCCAACACTTAATAGCTGACAACGCTTTGGTATTACTGCTGATTGATTTTCCTGGTTTGCAGAGCTGAGACTTCCTTGCATTGAGATTGGCCCTGCACTTCTCTTTTTCTGTGTTAACAATGTTTATTTTTGTACACTACAAAGTGCGCAGCGTTGCAATGAACATCATTAATTACAGATATTTGGAATTGTTCAGTAATAAAAAATAAGTTGTACTCTAACTTTGGAAATACCTCATGTTGCAAGTTGTTACGAGCCACTGGGATGGGAGTCGATGTATAAAAGCTCACATCTAAAATTTGTAATGATACATGACAAGGCTGATTTGGAAAGTATCATGGGGAAAACCATTTCACTTTATCATCAAACTATAAGCTTTCTTATAGAATTTTAATATCGCTGTCTGATACAGTATGAGCTGTATTTTCACTTACTATTTGATATGGCTAAGAAAAAATGCTGCAAGTTCCATAAACTGCTCATCTAGCTTTCTTCTTGAAGGTTCTCTTTGTTCTTCATTGACAGATGAATGGAATTTCACCGAAGAGGAAAGTTAAAATCCTGATGGTAGGAATAGTTCTTTCCATTGAATATTTTCTCATCATTCAAATCACATTAGGTGGCTGGCTTTTCTTCTCTGGATCTTCATTCATTTCAGTGTTCAGTTGTTTAAAAACAATGGAAGATTCCACAGAACTAAATTAAGAAATCATTATTTTAATCTTCAATTAATTTGTAAAAAGTTGTGGGGTTTTTGGTTTTGTTTTTATGTTTGTTTTTGTTTTTTGATTATTTTTTTTTCTCCTCCTCCCCCCTCCAAACTAAATATTGCATTATTGTGCTAAATTTCACAAGGGTAAAGGACTTATGAATTGAGCTACAAAAATGAGAGAAACTAAGCAGTCAGGTTATTTTCATCCAAACAGAGATACACTGAAGAAAAAAATAAAAGCAAGTAAAAGTAAGATGGATTATGAATTTAGTTTAATTTTTAATGAGCTACATTTAGTATAGATAGTTAAATCACAGAAGATGAATTGCTGGGAAATTTCTTTACTGTTGCTCTGTTCTTTGGATTTTTAAATGATACATTAGGACCTGAGACTTTTCCTGGACTAATTGTATCATTGATGTACAGTTCACCAGGTCTGATGACGAATGAAGTCAGCCCATACTGAGAGAACTTTTCTATGCTTAGAAATTTATGATACATTTACCAGGGTATTTATTCTAGAATAATTTAGCAAAATCAACCTTGTGATTGGGATGAACAATTATTTTAAAGTAGCCATTTTGATAAAATAATCTTTGCAGATTAATGTACTATAACTGAAGTTATAACTTCACCTTCAATGCTCTGTCATTAAATGATTTGTCCTGTAAGCTTTTATTGTACTTTTTTGTCTTCAGGAGATGTGTAGGAACTTTGGAATTTACAGTAAACTGTCCATTGACATTTTACTGGGACTGAAAAACTCAATAGTTGAAGCATCTAACACAATATTAGTGCCATGCTATGTCACTTTTGACTAGTCCAAGAGTAGACAGAATTAATTATTAGTTTTAGCTTAGTAAAGCCCAGTTTTAGCTGAGCTTATTAGCCCAATGTTAAATACATTATACATGTGTGTATATATGTTGTTAATGCTCAATCCTGAGATTAGGAATTGATTAAGAACTACTCATGTGCCAGACCTCTGGGTAAAGTATTATGAATTATTCATCCCATTGTCCTCGTGCAATCACAATAATGTCTTGGTGCTAATTGGCAGGTGGATGGGCTGACACAAAGTCAAGAATGCCCAGCAGATATTTTGTTTAGCAGTTATTCTAATTCCTGCTGATAAATATCTTTTCTGGTCTTATAATTTATATCTTATTTAATAGAAACAAGTATTACTTTGGGGTCATTTCTGTTATTTCAACATTTATGTTTTAAAAAATCAATTATTTTGGGGGGTTAAATCAGGCTGAGAGCTGAAGCAAGGTTTTAATGTTATGTCTTGCTTATATTACTTTGTCCATATTGGTGAGCTGCATTTTCCTTTTGCTTCTATTACCTGTGAGCTTTATTGTCTTGTTTTAATCAGGACAGAATTCATCTTATTTTTAATGAAAAAAATGCAATTGTAAAAGCACAGCACATACTGTGATAAGAATTAGATATTTGCACATATTATTCTCTATGACTTAAGGGGACACAGTTTAAAACAGCTAACAGATCTCCTTTCTCTCCACTTCAGTTACTTGGCCATTAGTCATTACTCTGTATTTTCACATTTCTCTTTCAAGTCAACTCTTAGCATTTTTGGTTTGTTTTTTGGTTGGTTGGTTGTTTGTTTTTTTTTTTTTTTTTTTTTTTTTTTTACTGAATATTGGGATGTATCTTTCACTAAAGGGATTCATCAGAAGTTAAACTGAAGGGAATTATCAATTCACCTTGTATTTTGCCACTGTACCTTAAAAATTCCTATTTTTATTTTAAATAAGACTGCAGTCTGAACCATAGCTTCATTAATACAGGTGTTACAGGCTTCACAGCTCAGTCTGAAAAAAACCACAAACCAAAACAATCCTCCCTGCTACCTATTTCCCTTCTTATTTTCCTCTCTAGCAGTCGTCTTCCGTCATTTTGTCTCGACCCTGCCAAAATTTCCTTCCTCCCCCACTCTCCCTGAAGAAATACATTTTGGTAACTACATGATGAAGTAACTGGTGGGTAGGACATCTTGACTGTATGAGAATGCCCAGCTTAGCCTGGCTTTTGTGTGAGATGTGCACCGTTAGCTGTTCTGTGGATATCTTTTGGTTTAGGAAGAGTATGAGGCCTGAAGAATAGCTCTGGGGGACTGATGCTGGCCTTGCTTTATGTCTCTCTTTGGTGTTTGAATTTCTGCTCATCAACAATGTGAGAGGTTTTTTTCTCCCTTTCCTCTCCTCCTCCCCTCTTCCTGTTTCTTTCCCTCAGCCACCACATCCTTCCTAGTGCTGCTTATCATGGAGATTTTTCTTCTCTCAGTTCTCACTCTGCTGCGTATGAATAAGCACCTGGAACATTTCCAGCCTGATGACTGCAGAGTGTTGCAATGAAACCCCTTTGAGATTCACTGCAGTAAGGCTGCCTCCTGAAATGCACTGCTCTGAAAGTCAGACCTTACGTACCCTAATGCCTGTCTTTGTGTAGATTTGGAAAGTGCTCGGCATATTAAATACATAGTTGCTACCTGAATAGCAGCAACAATCTGCATGAAGTCTTGTAGTAGAAAAGTATTTCATTGTTACAAACTGTACAAAATCCTTCATAGCAAACTACTCTCTTGCTTTCTGCTGACAGGTACAGACAGCTGAACTGATGGACACTCTGCTCCCACTGACCTTTGAGGTTATGGTTTAACTTATGCTTTTATGCTTTTTATGGGTCAACCTGAAACAAATTTGCATCTACTGCTATGCTTAAGTTAGGCAGGTTTCTAAACTTCGTATTATTTAAAATTTGGGTCTGAATAGACCAGCTGATGTTCATCTTTGCTTCAGCTGTAAAAAATGAGTCACTTGTGGTAGAAGGTGTCACAGCTACAGCACTACATTGTTTAATTGGTATGTTACAATCACAATTGCTACATCTGATTCTACAGTAACTTCTAAAATTAATGTCAGAGGGCAATTAAATTAAGGTTTTGCTTAAGAGAGAATATGTGAAGTTGGCTTGCTGGGTAGAAAAATACTATGTGATAGACTTGGAAGCTTCTTCAAGAACATTGTCCTAAGCTTTTAGACTGCAGGCTGTCCTCAGGCTGTCTGCTTTTTGTTACTTTATCTTTCACACAAGGCTGTGCACACTGATAAAACACTATGTATTGATAATGTCAGTGTTTCATTGCCAAGAAGCTTATTCCCAGGAGTTTTATAGCTATTTAACATACAGCTGGTAGTAACATTGTCCACTATCTGGAATTAAAAGACAATTGAATTCAGAAAGGATATTTATCTGCAGCAAATTCAAACATTTGAAAAGTATAATAGAATTGGAAGAAGATCTAGAAATATAAAAAGAAGGGACACTTCCATCTTTGTGAGGGTCTGAAGGAGCTTTCAATCAAAGGAAAACACATTTTAATTTGTTGGTTGGCCAGGTTCTTGTGATCTTGTCTTCAAGTACAAAGAACAGATGAACAGGGCAAAGGAATCTTCTCCTCAAGCCCTCTACAGACAGGACAGTAACATCTGGTTATTTGCGTTGCTGTGACAGGGCCCCAGAGTAATTGGTCAGTCAGAAAATGGAAATATTTTAGAAAAAGTACCTAGTATATTCCATATCGTGTGATTTCATGTGGCTTCTCTTTGGAGTTTCTTATGGATTCTCAGAAGTCTCTCCACTAAATTAGCACTTGAGCAGTGCCTAAGCTTCATGTGACCGTGCATGCTGTGGTTCAGCAACTCTGACCTTAATGTCATCGAAGTAGATAATGGAATTAAGATCTCACTCCCTATATATAAACAAATAGTAGTTTAAATTTATCAAAATTTCTTTTATCCCTTCTCTACCTTTTTCAGTCTCCTATCTGTCCTTATACTCTGTCTGTCCTTTTCCTTCACCTTTATCCTTCTCACAAGGCTTATATTTTTACCTCCATTATCTTTTATCCTGCTCTTCCCTAAGTCCTCTTTTGTCCTCCCTGACCTATCTTCCCACTTAAAATACTTTTTTCCTGGCCTCATGGAGCATTGCCATGGTGACCACATGATGTCATTGCACTGGGAACAGTTACCCAGGAAACTGGATGATGTCATTGCACAGGAGACAGTTGCCATGGTTACTGAGTTGGCTGAGGTAACTGGGAAAAAAGGGGTTGTCATCTGACCAGTGCCAGGAAATGTTCCCATTAATGGGAATAAGGAAGAGACTTTTATTTATATTTTTATGTTCTAGGGAGGGCTGCCTGTGATTCAAAAACCCCATTTCTTGTTTGTGGTAGAATGTGCTCTGGGCTGCTTTCTGTTGATCTGTTTGATCTTGCTCACCTCTTTCTATTGTTGAATGATAATGAAGATAAAGCCACAATAAAATGGAGAAAAGCGACATTACCCCTTGGTTCTGTTTAAATGGGTTCCCACCTTCCACCGCTGTTTGAGTTTTCCTGTTTGGCTCCTGTTTCTGTGATGAACAGCCCAGCACAATTATTATCCCAGCAGGTGTTAGAGATGCAGTGCCGGTGACTATCACATGCCTGAGTTTGCTTCAGCAGCACCAGGCTTTTTGGGTATCTGTAATTTCTTTCCTACTTCTCTCCTGCCTTTCTCAATTTCTATTTCATCCTTGATGAAATGTACCTGTCTTCTTAAATAATTTCAGGAGTTCCAAGAAATGTCCAATGTAAAAAGTGAAGCAGAGGTTAAGCAAAGAGTAGGAGGCAGCTATTAAAGACCAAGAAAGGTATGCAAGAATAAATTTGTTAGCTGTTAGTGAGCACATAGAACAATGTCTAAGCATGTGTGTGAGGCTGGTCATGGTTAGTGTAAGGATGCGGGAATGTAAATAATGATTAGAACTGTGTGTCTAATAAGTTTGTGTGTGATGTGCAGATCAGTAACTCTGGCAAAGTTTGTGTACATATATTAACATTGAAATCCAGGGCTCCTGAAATGTTGGGAGGAGACTGGAATGTAAGTAGTGTCCCAGTTTTGGCAGAACTAGGCAAAGAGTTGGGAAAGAGAGAATGTGGCATCACTGGGAGGGGAACAGAATTTCCAGACTTCGTTATGGGGGAGGCGAGGGGCTAGGGGCTGGGGTTTTTGATGTTTGAGGTAAAGTAGTGAAAACCTTTTATTAGAGTTTTATTTTAGATTCCCTTCTTCATACTTTAAAAATACTATTTGTATAACTGTTTATTTGTTCAGTGTACTGCACAAGATAATCTCAGCTTCTGTGCCAAAATAGCTGTAAGAGAAAGTTGTGTTTCACATCTGTAACTAGGTAAGGCTGCTGCAGGAAACAACAGTTAAAAGAGGCCAGATGTCAATGAGACACAATAGCTAGTGGAAGTGGAAAGCAGGAGCCAGTCAGAGTTGAGGGGTTCCCAACAGTCAGGTGAGAGATACAAAAAATCACTGGCCTGTGTTTCAGAACGGTGTGTAAATTCTTAAATTCTAGCTTGATAACAGCAATTAATTAATCAACATGCAATGGTGGCATTTGCAAATCAGGCTGCTTTGCTGATTTTGAGACGTGAAATAAGTGTCAGTAACCATGCACATTTCCTGGGCTCGAATGGGCTGGAACAATCTCACAGTTACTAGCATGGGATTACAGTTCAATTTGTAACTGAAGGGATATTAGGTCCTATTATTAATGACCACTTGTGTTGTTTTTCCTGTTAACTGAGCTTCAACATGATCCCTGAACTTGGGTTTATTTTATTTCAGAACTATACCTGGCAACCTGAGTTCATTGCATTTTAGTACTTTTTAAACATTTATATTTGGATCACATTTACTGGTAAAATATGAGAAAGAAAGCAAGAAGCTGTCCTGTGTTTCTTTAGCTGTGAGGCAGCTATGGGAAAAGTTTGATAAGAGCTTATGTTTTTTGGTAAATTTTACCTGGAAACCACAGTCAGGTTCACGGTTCATATACCAGCTACCCTGCCTTTGGTCTTTCACCAATATCAGGTTTTTGTGAATACTAAAATATTAATTGTATGCTGTGGTTTAGCAATACTGGAGATCTCAGTATACTGATAAAGAGCTATAGATTTATTTTCCACCAGTGTCAAGCACGTTGGGTATCTACACAGTAAAGTTCTGTGTAGTAGGGAAGGCAGCGTGCAGTGCTACAGGATAGACAATCCTGTGAGCTATGTGAGTTCAGCTTTTGCTGTCTAATGCTTCCACCTACTGGAGGACTTCATTCTTACAATATTTGCTCTTACTCTGCCCAGAGATCCAAAGTCTTATTACTTAAAACCCTACAGACTTATTAATTATGAATTACTTTAATACAGTAGTATCTCTGTGATATTAAGTACCTAACACAAAATGCTCTTACGTGCTCTATAGCTTTGCATTTGAAAGATGTGTGATTGTCTGACTATTTTGGATCAGTAAGCTATGGTTTATTCTAAAATATAGTATCTAAGGCATTAGTAGTATAAATTAAGTGAAGAATCCACAGATATCTTCTGAGTGGGCAATTTTGTGACTTGTGACACAAAGTAGTGTTCTCAGTAAGAGACTGCAGAGGCTGCAGGACCACCCCTTTACTCTGTGTGGCCAAACAAGCTGGGGGCAGATATCCACTGAGCCATGATGTGTGTTAGTAGTGGGACTAGAGAAGCTGGCTCAGCATTACTTATGCTGCTAGAATACGTTGGAGTCTTTGCCGGTGCTCCTGCAGCGTCACTGGTGGGACAGTGAGCACTACAGTAATCATTTAGTGGGATGAAAGACTCCTACTGGTGGCTGAGAAGGAACTGAGCAAATAGAGGCATCTGTTTAGCTTGTTAACATCACCATGATCTATGAGCACCTTCAGGTGTCAAATTGTTTTGGAATAACTTGTTTCTAGAGACACTTAGCCCAGCTAGTGATACTTTTCAGCCTGCCTTTCTCTCTTTAATGAATGATTTGTCTCATTTTTTCCTGCAAATCCATCGATTAGCTGAAAGCAGAGCACAGAATGGTTGCTCTATCCTTTTGTTATTTATTATTTTGTTAGGGTTTGTAGGAAAAGGGTACAAATAAAAAACCCCACCCCAAACTATAACATTAACAGAGAATAAATAAGGTTTGTTCTGTCTTAATGTTATTTATGACAGTGTTGTTAAAAATAATAATATCAGAGCACCTTTGGACTTGATACAGTGGCATTACAAATAAATATAATGTGCTGATAATAGATATAAATTGTAAATCTATATGTAAAGCAAATGTTGACAATACATAAAATGTATAAACTTATATGTAAGTCTAGATGTACTAAAGAAATAATTTTAGAGGAATTTATGTGAACTATAGACATTTTTATATAGTAGAATCCTATATGAAGATAATGTACTTAGCTATATTTTTACTTAGATGTATTTATTAAATTATATTCATATAAATGTTTTAGAACAGAACAGTGCCTTTATAAAAAGGATATAATGTCAGCACACCTTGTCCCTGCCTACCTGCGATCTGCGCAGTCTGTACCCTTTGGGAGCATTATTACACTGAGATAAATACCTTCGCTTGTTCCTGTGAAAGCTTGACGTGCTCTGCATGTTGGCCTTCAGTAACTAACTCCGTAGAATACATCGGGTTTTGAATTTTATGTTGTTAAGCTTCCTGAAATACCAGTGCTTGATACTGTGCCATATTGTTTGTTTAATTCTACAGTAACCATGCCCAGAGATCTTTGGTTTACAGCAAGGAGTTGGAACAATGCTCAAAAACCAAAGCACAGGAATGGATTTTAGGGGTTTAACATTTTTTAAATTATGAGAATGGTAAGAAGTATAGACTTTAGATTTGCATTGGTTGTTCTTCTACTGTTAAGGACAATAGTTCAAGGTATCTTCCATTGATGGTACTATATGTTTTATAAGTAAATTGATCCTCTGTGTGGATGTTTCTGTGCTTTTATGAAAAGCAACAGCTCAGTGCTTCTAGGCAGCATATATTCTGCCCTGAGTATTCAGAATGTGGGGAAATGAATCTGTGAATGGTGGGAACACTACAGCCCGTGTCCAAAATTAATAATTTATGTGGACAAATAACTGCTGTTTACCTCAGCAGCTATCAGAAGGTACCTCTGAGTAGGATTAACTGAGCTGAATATGCAGTTTAAGAAATTATGTGGAGCCCAGAGGCAAGAACTTAGGCAGTTATCATTTTCCTTGTGTTGTTACTTCATTTACAGGAGCAGCACTATCTAAAGTTGCCATCAGTAGTCATTTAATGAAAAGTGTTTTCTTGGAATTTAAAAAAAAAAAAAAAAGAAAAGTCTGTCAGTCCATCATGTTATATATGCAAAGGTGGAAGAAGTGCTTTCCTCTGAATGACCACACAACAGCGCATTCCACTGCTGATGTGCATGCTTTCATTCTCAGAATGTTTTGACTGTCAGTATCTTTATGGCTTACATACCATCTAGGGCCTTGGCAGGCTGTAACTCACACGTGCAAGTCTGTGCGCTATGGACTTCAATTTCTTTTTGTTACCTTTGGACTGAGATGGAGCTGTCAATTGTCATGTCATTGTCAGTGGATACTCGTGCTCTTGCTGCTTCGAATAGTTTTCTCAGAAAGTTATTAATAATTTGGTATTTAATCAATGGACAACTTGCATATTTCATTAGGAATTCTACTTGAAGTAGCCTCAGTTGTCTCTGACATGATGTCTCTGTTACCTTGGACAGTGCTATATCCCAGGGAAATTATTTTTTTGTACATCCTTCACTTTCTAGGATTGTGAACGTAGGGATGTTGGGATGTTGTGTCGATAAACGTGATTCAAATTGCAAATTGTCATCAAATTTTAGAACCAGTTTCCTAGAAGGTGAAGAACATGATACAAAATCATGGCACCACAGTTGTCTGTGACTAGATTCACAAAAACTGCTGTCAAATTTTTTACTGGCTAAAGTAACAAGCAGAAAAGTTTTCAGAGTAGTTTTCCTCTGAAAAATATTTTTATATCATGTTAAGCATGTTGTGATGCTCCTGAAATTGGAGATAATATTGGTTATTTTAAAGGAATAAAAGTGTCTGTATGTGTACAGGAGGAAGGAAGGGTAGGTATTGTTTTGAGCAGTTGAGTCATTTTTAGTTTTCAGTTCCTGGAGAATGAGTATTGCAGCCAGTTGTTTGTTGTTCAGGACTGCCTCATGCTTCCTGCTTGTGTGTCACTGATGGAGCAGAGAGCAATTCTGTTCTGAAGCAGAAAGTTGCTGTGTGTTGGCTGCTTTGTTAAACTGGGAGTGGTTGAATGATGCAATGATGAGAAAATTCACTGATAAAACTATGACTGACATAGCAGTTTGCAAAGTTTATAGAAGTAGCCTTCTCCACACTTTTGTGATGCTCTGTTGTACAGTGTTGACATTGGTTTTGGTTAATTCTATTACATCTTGTGAACTAGCAAGCAGAAGCAATTTCATTTTAACATTCTCGATGTCCTGTTAATCTCAGCTTGGTGCAATAGCAGTTGGGGAGTCCTGGTTACACTGACGTGACTGAGCAAAGGAGAGAAATTAAAGGGAGTTCTCTGCTTACACAAGCTTGCCTGATATAATAGTTTCACTGTCTTCTTTTCTTCCTTGTGCCACCTGTAGTGGTTCAGTGCACACCTTATTTACCAACTTCAATTCTGTTCAGTATGATTTGTAGACATGTCTCACATGCCAATTGTTCCATTGTATATTTTGGTGCTACTTCCACCTTCTTTTTTCATCGCTGTCTATTAGGTCTTGTTTCCATGTGTTTATTGTGTTTGTTGGTTGAGATAGAACAATGGAACACTTGTTTCTTCTATGTTTGGAATTTTTTCTTTCTGAAGTTCACAATTGCTTTAGATAAAGAAGCCAAATGAATGCCAATTGTAACATTGGGAAGACTTGAGTTTCTCCTTCTGGAACATAAATTAAAAACCAAAAGATGAGATATGGAGGGGAAAGAAAGGATCTGTGGTATCCCTTCTGAGGAACATTCCAAGACTGTTGGTGAGCTGCGTTCAGTAACATTTAGAGAACCTCTCTTACTCTCTGCAGTTTTTTAGTACCAAACCTACCTTCCCAACCAGGAAAGGACATTTCATTTTATTTAACTGAGTCTCTCCATGTCATGTGAGTGAATGTCTCTAGAACTGCATAAATGTTTCCCTCCTCATGTTGTAGATTTTGGAGCACCTCTTTGCACTGGAAATTTCATCTGGTTGCTTTCCATAGAAGCTCTAGAGACAAAACTTGTAGAATAAGCCTGACTCTCACACCACCATGCAGCAGATCATTAGCACCCTTCTATTGATCTTTTATGTCCCTAACTCAAACGTAGACTCAGCAGCGCAGCAGTCTGTATAAGCTGTTAAATCATACTTAACTTCACTTTAGTAAGGTCTTGTTATTTTGTGTCTGAAGCCATCCGTTGAGAAGCAGAATGCAGAACCTAGCTCTAACTCTGCAGAGCTCTCTTTCCTCTTAGATTGGTCCTGATGCAAACAGATGTCAGTTACCCTTAACTCTGAGCACTGTGTGGGTTACTTGTCCATAAGTGTTGTAAGGTGCTTATGGATCACATGGTCATACTCTACTAGTTACATCAGCTACTATGTGAGTGATGGTCTGAGGATATAAACAAGTTAATTATCTGGAACTTTGTGTTAAGAGGTTCGGTGTTCCACCCTCTTTTGCCTGTTACTGGTTTTATGGTGTTATAAAGATTCAAGCCAGACAAGATTTATATGGTTTTAATTACTTATTTCCAGGGACATGGTAAAAAAAGCAAAACAACCTTGACCTTTTCAACATCATTTCCTACCTGAAGTCCCTGCTGAAGACCACTGCTGGCACAAGGTTTGTTTGCTGTTTTTTCTACCTTTATAATCACGAGTTTAGTTTTCTGAGAGGCAGACGGATCTTCCATGTTTCTTTCTTTCCAAATGTATGCCTTGTTCCACTGAGAGGCATTCACATATGCTGTCGATAAAACCCCCTTCATTTTGTGTGGTGAACGACCAATGATTGTGTGAAATCCAAAATTTGATGTGAACTCTTTGTAGAAAGAGGGTTTTCTGCAATGTGTAAAAAAATCAGAAGACACTGGATGATGTATGCTAATAAAGTTGAATTCTATGCCTTTCACTTCTACTGGGTTTAAGATGAAAGTACTAGAAAAATACCAAGTCACTGCCAAATAAGCAAAGTGATTGGTTCATCAGTATTTTGTAAACAATACATGAAATGAGTATTTCTGGTCAGTGCCTGTTAAAGAGGCATCCATATCCTTCTGTGACCAAGAGCCTTCATCTCCCATCACATCCCCGTTCAAGTGCTGCAACCTGAGTTTTCTTCTCTGCCAGGATTGGTACCCTGCAAAGTAGGTTTGGAGCCATAAAATAATGGGGGATAATTCAAAATTTTAGCAATAACCATATTTTTCTGACAAACTCCTAGTTATTTTTTTTCTTTTCAGACTTGTATATAGAGGTTTTATATTTATTGTGAAACAGATTGTTAGAAGCACTTAAGAGTGGCAGTTTATTGATCTCTTGCTGACTTCTGTCTTGAGTTATTTGTACCTGTGCATATTCATCAGAAGTCTGGTTTTTTTATCAGTAGGGTTTGTGTAGTTTGAGATTTGTTTTCTGTGGATGTGGGATACCCTCTTGTGATCTTTAGATTCCACAAAGCATGTTGAAGTTCTGAAAAAGACTGCAGCCTATTTCCTGTAACAAGTTGTTCTGTAGAAAAATATGAAACAAAATTAATAGCTTGTTTTTTTCCCCAAGATTTCTACAGGATAAACCACACTGCAGCCTTACTGGCCAGATTTAGTTTCTGGAATATCATCCTGCTTTTTTTCATTGTAGAATATTTAAGTGGATAACCAGGAAGTTAATGAAATTATACTGATGTAATGTAAGGTAGGATAATCTTTGCAGTATGAACCTTACAGATACTAAAAGGAGGAAATTGCAGTTTGATCCATTTTCTAAAGACTAGGGAAGGCTCTTGATCTTCTACCAAATCGAGATCTGGTATGGCCCTTGCTTTGTTAAAGGATAGATCCACTCTTCTGAATTCGTAATGGTTTAGAAACCTCATCAGCTGGGATCTCTGACATGGTCCTGTACACAGCTCATATGCAAACCTTATTAAAAAGCACATTATGTGTTTGTTGCCAAGGAAACATAAGCCATTAAGCCCTAGAAACATAATTTATAAGAAACAAATATTAGCTATTAACATCTACTTTCTCTATTAGTGCCATGAAACCTACATGGAATAGCCTTGCAGTCTCCTAGCTAATGGAAATGATGTAATAGGAGAATGAAAAGGTGAAATGAGGAATTAGAATTCACTGAGCTCCAAGTATGACCACAGTAATGAGAAAGTAGGACTGGGTATGTTTGTGTTGATAATCCACAGCACAACTTTGCCAAGCAAAGACAGACCAGGCCTGTGTTTTCCAAAAGGTCTATTTGGAATATGAAAATAAATATTAGAAATGGGAAAGGGGAATGTTGAAGTATTTTGTATTGGTTTAAATTTTAATATCTTAGTAATTTTAAATTTGACAACTCTGGATTTAATATGTGTATTCCATGATAAATAGCTAACTCACAATGAGCTTAACACAAAAGGTGGTTATAGGTAGCATTTTTTTATTTTTGTGTTTTGGTCAATCTCAGTTTGCTCTTAAAATCTAGAAGCTTTTTCTCTTCCTCTTCATCCTTCTCTTTCTAGTAGTTACATTGGATTCATTGCTTCTTTCATACTAATACTGCAAAGGACCTGGAAACTTGCTGTGAAGAATCCACTACAGCTGCACGGGCACTCTGTGCCAAACTAACGTGGTCATCCTTGTTCAGCTTTGAGATCAAGCAGTCAAAGGGAGGTCAAAGTCATTATAGTGCTTTATTGTCTGCTGCCCCACTGCTTTTAAACTATCATTCCTGTGTTTGAGAGGAGAATTAGTATTGCTGTCTAAAAAAAAAGTCTGATTTTACTACAGTGGAGCAAGGCTAAGGAAATACAGGGATATGTAGCCTCAGGCTCCCAAGTCATCCACCAACAGTTCAGTGTAATAAATCACTTGTAGTCAAGTTGTAGTGGAGTGCACCGTCAGCTTTGCTCAGACTTTATTCAGGCACCATACCCACAACTCCAAAGAGAGGTGCATGTGAGAAATGAACAAATAATGATTGGGAGCTTCCAGACATTGTGCCCACAGCCCTAATGTAGTTTCAGTCAGCTCACGTGCGGTTTCTATTAAATCACAATGAAGCAGTGGCACTGAAGTGTGGTCTGCTTTCTCAAGGGTTCTATGGGACTTTGCCTGATAGCAACCTTGAGGATATGGCAGTAAGTGAGTACTAAGAAATGAGTCTATGACACCACTGGCTTTTTTAGTGGTGTAATTGTGAGGATGTGTGTCAAAACTCTGGTTCGTGAGCCTATGACAGTGTATCTGAATGTGGAGCTCAAACAGCCTTGTGTGGCAAGGTGGCCTTTGAAGAACAGGAAAAGTGGGAGAGATGTCCAGATAACATCATTTAATTTGAAATGGGCCTGCAGAGACCATGAAAAGCAAGGCTAACTACAAAGCTACATCAGATTGCTCAGGGCCTTGTCCAATCAGGTTTAAAAAACCCCCCCAAGAACAGAGATTTCTCAGTCTTTAAGGACCTAAGCACTTACACTGATTTTTATTATTTTTTTTCTTCCTATATCCAGTCACAATTTCTCCTGCTGCAATCTGTGACCATTGTTTCTTGTCCTTGCACTGTGTATGTCTGAGAAGAGTGGCTCCACCTGCTATGTAACCGCCTTTAGATAGTTGACTATTGGATTCATCTCCCAAACCTTCTCTTTTTGAGGCTAAACGAACCCAGTCCCTCAGCTTCCCCTTATATGTCATGAGGTCAAGGCACTGCACTTCAGTGACTCTTCACTGTACTCTTTCCAATTTATCATTATCACTTTGGTGATGAAAGGCCCCAGACTGGACACACTGTTTGAGGTGCTGCCTCAGAAGTATAAAACAAGGTTCGCTTCCACTAGCCTGCTAAGCTATGCTCTGGTTAAGGCAACCCTGCATGCACTTAGCCCTCACCATCACAAAGAAACTTTGCCATTGCTGAGTCATGTTGGGTTTGCTTTCCACCAGTATCCTCTAACCTGTTTCACAAACTTATTCTGTCCCAGGTGCAGAATTTGCATTTGGCTGTGCTGAATTCCACAAGGTTCTTGTAGCCCTGACCTCCAGCGCATGAATTGATACCTTGCATTTGATGTCACCTGCAAACCTGATGGAGGTGCATTTTGTCCTAGTTAGAGGTCCAGGTCATTGATGAAGATATCAAGGGCTGGATCACTAGCAGCTCAAGTCTGATTTAGCTCAGGCATGTGAACATGATCTCACAGCTGTATATACCTGACCTATTGTTAAGGTCCAGATCATTGATAATAATATTAAACAGTATTGAACCTGATATAACTTGTAACCAGCTTTCACTTAGACTTTGAACCTGATAGTGCAGACAGTTTTTCGCCCACCTTTTAAGCTCACTCATCCACTCCATACCTCACCGGTTTGGCTACAGCGATGCTATGGGACGTCATGTCAAAAAACTGCTAATCCGTGCCCATCCTTGACATGTTATTTTATTGTAGAAGGACGTAGGACTTATCAGGCAAAATTTTCCCTTGGTAAATCTGCAACAGCTGTTCCTAGTCACATTTTTGTCCCTTTTGTGCCTGGAGATGACATCTGGGAAGACTTGTTCCTCTTCAAATATGGAAAATTCCTGTTTTGCAGTGTGCTTCTGGCCAATTTCAGTAGCAGAAGTTAAAGCTACAGCAGCAAGTTGGTCAAAGACTTCAAAAATTCTGCCTTGCTATCCTAAGAAAGAATTACCCCTCTTGTAAGCTTGATCTGTGGTAAGGCTGGATCACTAGCACCTCATCTGATATGGCTCAAGCATCTGAGCACAATCTCCCAGCCGTACGTACCTGACAGAGCACAGGTGCAGTGTTTGTGCTGTTAGCACAGTATACAAAAGGATGTCCTCAAATGTGTCATGTCCTGACATCCATGTGTTTTCCTCTATATAAAGTAAGAAACTAGGACACATTATATACTGTGGAAATTTGTGGAGGAGTTTATTCTTTGGGATTAGTTTCTTCCAGTTTCAGTGTTGGGGGAAACACTGAGCTACTCTGAGGACACTTGTGCTTCATGAGTGCCTGGATGCTGTGACGCTTTTGACTTACCAAACACAACTTCCCAGAATGTAGCAAAAAGCAGCCTGAAACTGGCTAGCAGCTGTCCTACAAGCTGCTCTTTTCGTTGAAAGTTAGCAACAAACATGCCGTCCGACTCCCTTTGCAGAGGATGCAAGTTCCTGCTCATCATGGAATACAGCTAGCGAAAAAACAGGCAAAAGGGGAGGTGCAACAGGTGGAAAAGACAGCACTACTAGACCTTTTTTCAGATGCTGACAAGACATGAAGGGCTGATGACTTTAATTTGTCAATCTAAGCAATGCCTTGGTCTGATGGGAGCATCCAGAGTACAGGATTGTTCTGCAAGTATACAGAAACTACCTGTGGAAGCAGGATATTGGAATGGGAGAGACTACATTCATGTTATTGGGTGCAGTATTTATTTGGCAAAGCAATAACCAGCATGGAGCTGGCACTGAACAGTGAGAAGGGAAGCCCTGGAACCTGGGACTGCCATTGCTGTATTTTGAGGCAGTTTGGGGCTTAGAACCTATTATCACAATTTGGAAGCACCAGCATCAGGCTTTGTGTGGCTGTAGGGAGTTAGCTTTACTGCTGTCACCTCTGACAATGAAAGTTGTCCCCTCTTGTCCCCAAAATGTTGAACAAGTATGTCCTGATGGATTTTATTTAACAGTGATTCAGTCATAAGGGTCACCACAGTTCTGACATGGTCTGAGGCACCCTATGTTCAGATTCACTGAAGCATCTGATCATGTTTAAAAGAGTCTTACACAGTAAAATAAGTTTCCTTGCTATTATTGCCAATTGTTCTGGAGTCTTAAGGAATCATTAATGAGTAGTAAAATAATAGCCACTCTTAATCAGTTTGATGTCCTGTGATTGTATGAGAACTGTTAGTACTCTGTACCTTTCCCGATCTCTGAGAAGAGGTTTAAGTACTCTTTCAGTCAAGTGAGGTAATTTCTAATGAATGGATGCGTGAAAATAGCTTTTTATGTATTTCCTAGTTTGAAGGCTCAGCTTTCTTACAGAAACTCCTATTACTGATATGCAGGAAATCTCTTAAGAATTTTTCTTAGTGGCAATGTAGTGTAAAAATGAATGTCTGTAGGTGTGGAAAGAATTTGAAGAAGTTAGAAATCCACAGTTTTCCAGCAAACATGCAGGCTACTTCTCTTGACAACAAAAGGCCTAAATTATGTAGTCTTTGAAATCTCTTTTTTATAGATGTGTGGTTTGCTTACTTCTCAAGTATTCAGATCAAATTTTATCTGTGAGCACAAATGGAAACTCAAACTCTAATTGTCCCTCTGGGCTACACCCAGTGTGTCCTGGAATGTGAATCTCTCATTCTATCTGTGATCTTTGCATGATGTTCCCAAAACATTTACACTTCTTTTGCATGAGTTTAAAGGAGAGCCACGGACATCTGGGGAGTTAGATTTTTGCTATTCTGGGACTAATCTCTGAGAGCAGATTGCGATTCTGTATTCCATCTGATCTGTTTGGATGGCAATGGAAGCTACGTTCTTATCTGCGGTGACTTCAGTACTCAACCTGATCTGCATAGGTAAGTCTTACAGTCCTTAACACAGTTGCCAGTGAGCAATGTCCTGATGATATGAACAGACACTGAAAAATATGTTCCAGATTTTACACACCCTTCTTAAACATAGTGTACTACTCTTTGCAACTGCACCTGAATCACAGAAGTTCCACACCTGAAGTATTGTGAAAGTAAAGGGTACTTTAAAGCTAACCGCCTTCTCTTGTAAGCCTCTATAGAGAACCTGTCATCAGTGCATAGTTTCCTTGCCCAGTTACCACCCAGTTCCCATTAACAATCTTCAGTATGTCCTAGGCTATCAAAAGCTTTATTCAGTGGTCTTTATTTTACATACTACACTAGCATAACAAGGCTGTGGGGGAAAAGCAGAGTTTATTACTGCACGTATAAGTAATAGAGTAAGCATAGCTGCTGAATAAATTGAATGTAGTTATGTATGCCCCGTTTTATATATCCGTTACAGGTTATGCTGGGCCCTGAGCTTTCTGGCAGTTAAACAGGCTGTCAGAAGTTATCAAAGCTTGTAGGAGTTTTCTCATTCCGCAGTATTTCTTGAAAAATAGGGGAAGTTGGTAAGTCTTGCTGCTGTGTTCTTTATTAGGCTCTTACTGATTTTGCACTCCTCATTGCTAGTGGTATCCTTCTCTGGCTTTAAAGAAGAAAACTGGAGATGTTGAATCTCCACAGAACCAATATGACAACTTCTATTGGAATTTTGTTTGGAGGGGGTGGTAGGGAAGGCATTCCAGGAGTTTTTTCTCCCCTCCTTTTAATATTGGTGTAATTATGCTGTACCTGGATGTGTGTTTCAATTTAACACGAGTGAATTGAGTAATTTGATGTATGATACTAAATGTGTATTCTAGGTTTCAACCACAGATTGTGCAGTGGATTGGATGAATGAAAAATATTACTCTAATGACTAATTTTGGTAGAAATGTTAGTTCTTTGTCAAATCTTGGAGCAAGAGTGTGACACCATTGAAGAGAAGGAGGGAGAGAAAAAAAAGAAAGAAAAGGAAGAAAGAGGAAAGGAAAAAAGGAATGGAAAGAAATGAAAGATACAATGCTGCTTTTTTCAGTTACAGTATGTTAATCCTGGGATGACTGTTTCAGGAATGCACAGAGTAGCTCCAGGAGATTTTTCTCCCTGAAGAACATTTCTTCTGATGGAGAACATCCATAACTGAGTATCACTTTCATCCTCTGTAGTCTCTACATTCTGTAGCGGTTTGGGGAATACCTGCTCATCCAGTTAGTCGGGCTTTCAGTGTTTTGAGTTGTCAGATAACAGGAAAGATAGGCTTTAAAGCCAGTATTTTCTTCTTGTGTCTGAGTAGTGCATTCTTAGGTGGTAATCGGCCTCTGTGTTCCTTTTAACAAAGGAGGCAGCAAGTGTTGATAACACTGAAAATGCTAATGTCTTCTTGACTGTTGTCTCTGCTTAAAGCACCGTTTCAAAAGCACCGTTTCAAACTAAAAGCGCTCTCAGTGTGGTTTTAAACGTGATGTCTAAAGCATCAGCAACCTGTCTACCTGAGGGGTATAGCAGTGTCAAAATTGGGAGAGCTGGTTTGTTTTAGCAAGAGCTATAGATATTTTGAAGAGTTTCCTTACTGTAAAGAGGTTATTATGTTTAATTACCCGTTTGTCTTTCTAGTTTAGCTCCTTACATCAGGTTGTGAGGAAACAAATTTCACAGCATCTATAAACACCAAGCAGGATTGTTTATTTTTTAATGTGCTGATGTCATCAAACACTCATCTAGAAATGTAATCGACCAGTTTATGCCCCAGTCAAAATCCCGGAAATATCCACACCCATCAATATGTTATCTGTTCATCATGCCCTGATGTTCTGGTACACATGGGAAAATCCTCACATGAATATACGTTATGTGCAGTGGTGAACATCTATACCACAGACTAAAATAACGTAGATCTAATGTATAAAACTATTAATCTGTGAGGTCCATGAATGAAAATTCCTTCTAGAAATGTTCAGCTTTCTCTGTCCAATATGCAGGCTACTGCCATAATGTCAGAAGTAATAGTTTTTGTCCTAACTTCAGTAGTTAGCATTAAGTTGATTTAAAAGATTTAAACTATAAACCAAGTATTTTTTGGGTTTGAGATTTTAAAAGTTGGAAGACCAATCAGATCTCACTTTAGAAGGGATCTCCATTTCATGACAAAGGAACTCTTGTGTCCTTTCTTCTGTTCTAGATTCTGTTAGAACTCAAAAGTCTGACCAAAAGATACCTCTGAACAAATATATGTGGTAATTTATCAGTATTTTTTGTTTTCAGATATTAGTATAATTTTTATACTCTTCATATTCTTTATTTCAGTTTTTCTCTTTTTTTTTTTTCCATCTGTAATCTGTGTATGATCTTTTGTGGTGTTGGTTGGCATTTTTTTGTTTGTTAGCTCTTCCTTCCACCTAATAGGGAAGTTTTCTCAGGTAATTCTTTTCACTTTTGTCCTGACCAGGGTTTCCCATGTCTTGCTGTTTGCTTTTTTTTTGATCAATTTATTGCTCCAATAGCAAAAAAGTGTTTGTATCAAATGTGAATACTGTCTCTTTCAGCTCAAATTCCTTAAAGAATGTTTCCCCGATTCTCTCCAATGATGTTTTTTGTTCTTACTGGTTTTCCAGAAGCTTTATATTTTATTTTGTACAGTATTATTCAGATTTTTTCTCATTTAATTTTCTAACCAAACACTGTGCAAACAAGAGGCTTAACTGAAGAGCCCTTGAGGCCTTGTAGAGCAAATTGGACATATGTATAGTGCTATTAAATTAGTAGATTATGATCTTTTCCTGCCTCCACTTACATTTCCTTTATCAAATTAACCTGTCAAATAAAATAAATAATAATAATATATTTGTTGCTCTTTTTGCTCTAGGGTAATCAAAAGATATCCACAAGGGCTGAGGCTGTCTGTTGTTTAAGAGCAATTACTTTTATTTCAAGCAAAATGTATGAGCAACAAGGGTTTTCATTAGGTCACCTGAAAAAGTGGAGAATTATTTCAGTGGAAGGGGCATCAGCAGCTCATCTCCTGTTCATTTATCTCCTGTATTTTAAGCAGCAGAGATATTATTTTCCCTAAAGCAGCTATGAAACATGAGTGGCAAAAATATTTATGAGTTGTGGTCCTTATTATGCAGCCATTCTGGATAATTCCTTCTATTATTTAATCTTAGCTATAGTAGAAGTGGCAAATCAGCATGTATTGATCTCTAAAAAATATTTTTCTGGAAACACTGTTTTAGGGGAAAGGTAGGAAGCTCCCAAGAAGGATTGGCAAACCTCTAACATATAGAAAACATGATAGATTAGATCATGAGGATAATAAATATGTCGTGTCTTGTATAGTCTATGAGATAATAATCATACTTCTGTTTTAATGGGAATGCTACTCAAGAAGTTCCTTGTGTGGAATAATCTGCCCTGCTCTGAGGTGGCTAAATCTGGTGACAGTCTGCATTGCTTATGGCAAGTATTTTAAAACCTGTTATTCAGCTTTATTAGTTGAATATTTCAAACCCATCTCTTGCCATTAATCCTTCCCTATCAATCTCTTGAATTATAAGAATAAAAAAAATTAATAAAACAAAAATAAATGTGAGTTAGCTTATTTGCTGTTTCAGCCTGTCTTGTAGGAAGAGCACAGTCCTTGGACTGTTGTTTTTATAACACTGGTAATGCTTAGATACTGCAGGGCTGGGCGTACTTAGTGACTGCACAGAGATAATTTGCTTGAGAACTGAATGTATTTCCTTGCTTCAATTCTGTTGAGTCTATCTGCATATAAACCTATTTTTATGGCCTCTTATATTTCTCTTTTGTAGATAGACTAATTGGAAAATTACTCTAGAAATTGTTCATTTTATTTTAATAAAGCTCTATCTTTTTTTTTTGTTGGTAAATATGTGGTCTTTTTCATGTTTCTTTATCTGATCCTCAAGTGAATAAGAATAGAATGATCTTGCTTTCTTTCTGATAACTTTTTGGGAAGGCACCTGTTTTCCTACTGATTTTTTCCTCTATCTACATCATACCTACTGGAGTTTAGATCTTTTTTTCCTTTTAGTAATTCCATTCTCCTATGGATTCCACTTTTTAGTTTCCAACATTTTTGTCATCTTTCTGTGACTAATTCTTCTAATTAGACCTGTGCTTACTCACTTAAACAAGACTGCATGAAGAGAAAAAGGACTTGTGGCATCAAACAAAATGTGCTAAATAATCCTTCTGTCTCCTACTGTAACTGCGGTCCTATATTAGGACCATCTTAGGAAAATTTTGCTGAGAGCCTTTGAATTTATATTTTGACTTCTTGCAAATATGATCTCTCTTCTCACTAAGTTCATACTATGTGGCTAGTAAACCAGCAGAGGAGAGAGACCTTACTAATGTAATATATAGCCTTCTGCAAGTAAAATGACTGCAACTTCTTGTCTGTTTTTGCGCTTTATTTATTGTACAAAGGATCCTGTGCATCAAATAGCATTTCTGAAGAGCATCCCAAAAAGAAATGTGCTTGCTATATAAAGAAATTTGGAGGAATGCCAGAGAAAAGATTAGAGTTCCTCTGTGGGAGGTAGTTTGCATACTAATGCATCTTTCTCTTTGTTTGTAGTTTGCTTTACTATTTGTTTTATCATTTGTCATCTTCAGGAGGAGTCTCTTAAACAAAAAGTTTTTAAGAGGCCAGGCAAAGTGACAGCAAGGGCTATAAATCTCAAATGTTCTATGCTACGGCCCCATCTTCTAATGACAACAGAGCAATTGCAGCTGCTACATAGTTCATGCAGCTGCCCTGTGCCCTGCAAGACAGTGGTGCTGCTGTCAGCCCTTGCAGTTATATAGCTGGGTGTGCAATTCCATGATATAATTCTGTTTGGTATCCATCAGCAATCTCATGTGTGATTTTGAACAAGTTGCTACACCATTCTGTAGTTGTTTGTGCTTCTGTCCATTGTCTGGTTTCTCTATTCAGGTATGAACAGACATGTTCATGATAAGCTAAATGTCAGCAGACTTGATCCAGAGGGGAGCAGTCACTATAGACATGGATCACAGCCACTGTGTTATGCTACTTAGACTAATGTTTTTTTCTCACTCCCATTGTCTCTTATTTTGATGAATTGGCCCGGCTCACAGGGAAGAGTAGAGAAATTTCCTCAATATATTAAATTATTTGTCATTTTCTGTAGTATTGGAGCCCTATACGTGCTTGACCATCCACTTCAGGATGATGAGAACACCCACTGTAGGACACTGCTGTCTGAGAGAAATCTGTGAGAAGAAGTGGTTATCATTGTCTCCTGATGCAAAGTTCATTCCTCACATCAGGCTTACTCATGCTTATCTTTAAAAGCTTTAATACAAAGGTAGGTACAGCTTTTTTCAAATCTGGAAACTTGGCTGACCTTTCAGAGGCCATTTATATGCATTCAATTAATGAAATGTTTCACTGAATACACCAACAATCTGCTGAGTATAATGCTTCTAGGTTTGTCTTTGGACTGCAGATATGAGGATGTGGAGATGACACATTAAAGGTTAAGAGCCTTGACAAAGCTACCTCCCCTTTTTGAGAGTCTTGTAAAGAGTGTTTCATTTGGGTTTGTGGCCTTCAGAGAAAAAACAGAATGAATTTGTTTCCACTGTGTATAAAGTTAGGAATTGCGTGATTATTATTTTTCAGACACTGATTCTCCATTACTGTTTCAAAACTTGGAGCCTTTTTGATGTGGTCACACTAGGAGCTTTGGGCAGGTGGCTGTAGTGTTTCTTAGCCTCCGAGCTCTTTTTTCCTTAGGTCTGGATGAGCACACAAGATACATTATAGTAGATAAGTTCCTCTCTTATGTTTTCTTTGCTTTCCCTCTGTAGGCTGAGGCAGAAATGGAGTTCATGAAAACTATTTGTTAGTCGCAAGGATCCATAGGAATCTATGTCAATCTTTGTAAAGAAGTGCCATCTACAGCCTATCTTAGGCAAACTGTTTCCTGATAATTGAGGTTAGTAAATAAGTCTTTTATTTTCCTCTGAAATACACAGCAGGGAGGGTTGCAGCTAATGGAAATTTTGGATGCTCAGCAGCTTCCAGGGTTAATTTTTTCTCTGTTCGATTTAAAGCTAACATTTCACAGTCCTACCAGACAAACTGAAGAATGTGTTTTGGGAGAGTTGCCTAAACTATCAGAGGGAAGGAATGTTTTATAAGAGTATAGCTGCTTAAAAAATAGTGAGATTTTTATTTATTCTTGTAAGTAGTCACACTTTATTATAGCTTCTTAGACTTTGATGCTTTTTATTAATCACAATTTCCAAAGGGTAGTTTACCTAAGAAAAATTTGTTGAAATTGAGTGCCAGACCTCAATTTCAACTCCTGAGGAAATAACTACTGCAAGATCAGTCAAACCTGCTGGGGTTTCTGTGTACGGTACTGGTTGTTCTTCTCAGTGTAACTTCAGGCTAACATTTGACTCCCAAAAGGCAGCCTGGTCAGCTGTAAATGAGCAGCGATTCCCTAGTATCAAGCAGAGAATAGGACTTTCAGCTATCCTCAAAGCCCAAAATGTACCTGGCACCTGTGTCTCTTTTTCTAAATATCCTGGATTTTTCTGACCTCTTCTAGCTCAAACAGATGATCACAGACATCATTTGGGAAAGCTTCCTCATTAAAAGCAGTGAAGATCTCTTTATAATCAGCATGTTCCATATATTTGTGAGCAGTTATTTTGCTTAGTTTGATTCTGAAGTCAGAGGAGCAAATAAAGGGAGAGCAGACCCAAGCTATACTGAACTTTGAACTTATTTGAATATGAAGCTGATTAGCTACAATAGAGGAAACAACACCATGGTCTAAACACCCTGAAATTCACTAAAGTAAGCTCCTGAATCTAATTCTTGTGGTTTATATGCATCTTTACCTGTATCCACGTGAGAGATGTAAGGAGCTTCAAGTTGTCTCCTCGGAAATACAGGGCTGTTTCTCTATTGAGTAATGATGCTGACTTGACAGATGACACAGAGGATGTCACAGCTCCTGGACCCCTGGGTTTTCCCCGGGTATCAGGTCACTCCTCCTCCACAGATAATTGCTTACTTTACTATCATCATCTAAAAGAACTGCATCTTCCATGACTAGATATACAGGTACTGCCACTTAAAAAAAAAAAAAAAAAGTATTCACACACAGGGAGGTAAATATGCAGGTTTATTGCAGCCAAGCCACTCCTTTCCGTGCTCATTCCTTCTCAGACATCTGCTCCTGGATGTTAAAACCCCGAGCACCTTGGGCAGGGGGATTGAACTCTGAAATCTGCAGCACCTGTGACAGGAGCAATATTTGGGAAGGAATTGTCCAGCAAAAAGCAACAGCTTCAACTTGTGTCCCATGGGAGACAAGTGAATCTGAAGTTATATAAGACGTAGGGGATGACAGCAGTTTATCATTAACCTGAACTCTGCAAGAAATACATAAGGAGGAAAAGAAGAAGAGAGGTAGAGAAGCAGCTGGGATGGAATCCAACATAAGGATCAACAATCCTGCGGACATCTCCGTTATTGTCATCTATTTTTTGGTAGTCCTGGCAGTGGGACTATGGGTAGGTTGGGATTTTATTTTATTTTAACTTGATGAGCAGATAGTTTATAGGGTCTTGGGAAATGGCTCAGTAAATGATGATGTATAACTGTATAAAGATTTTGGCGCTTAACTGAGATAGTTAATAACTGCATGGTGGGAAAAACTGAGTATTTACTGGAGAGGGCATGGTGACCTGGGGAGGCATCCATTTAGGTGGGTGAATGGAACTAGTGGGAAAGGTGTAGTAATGAGGTTTGTATGGGGAAGGAGCTGAGACATCTGATCAGTAAAGGTCAAGCCAGCTCGGGTCCCTGTTAGAAAGCAGGCTAGAGGTGAACAGATGGGGTTTAGTGCTGTGGAGCACAGGGACTGCAGTGAGAACTGGTGGTGTGAGGTGATGCCGTAGAGAATTGAGGGGAGAAAAGCAGAGGTGAAGACAACGTATGGGGAGGGCAGTGTGGTGGTGCAACAGTAAAACTTGTGGTGTAACATTAAAACTCGAGCTGTGACTGTGTGACAGACTAGGGGACTGCAGATCACTCGGCAAAGTTGTGATCGGCCAGGATCATAGGTGCCATTTGAGGGCAGCATTATTGTAGCTTTTTTTGCCAACAGGACCTTGATTACAGGGTGTGATGCCATTGAAACTATAAGGAAGGAATGGTTTCAGAGGTGGCAAGTAAGCACAGCAGTGCCTCTTTCCCTCACCCCGGCAGTGCTGATGTGCTGAGGACTGCAAGGGCAAACACAGTGCCTAATCGAAAACAAAGCACAGGGCTTTCACAGCTAATGGAGAAGGTCAGGTACTGTCCTATCGGTGTAACCTCAGTGCTGAAGTGTTTGAAGATAATAGGGCAATACTGTGAGCTACGAAGCTGTAAACAGTGGAATATCAGTTTCCTTGGGGCAAGCTCTCCTTGTCACCTGACCACTAACAAGCGGAGAGGAGGCATTGTCCTGAGGCATTATCCCGCTGCTTGCAAGGAGCATCTCAGGGCTCCATTTCACACTGCAGAGAAGTCAGCTGCAAAACAAACCTCCCTTTCTAGCAGACTCGCAAGGCTTTGAAGAGCACCAAAAGCTTAGGATGTGTACAAAATGGACACAACCTTTACTCTACCTCTTTGTCATAGAAATAGATACCAAAAACGTAGCAAAAAATCTGAAGCTCCCAGTATATCTGAACACCTGTTGTTGTCTTGAGGGGGGGACCTGGGTCTTTGCCACCTAAGTCTGGGGAAGTCTGGCACTTGCTTTGTATTAAAGGTCTGTGACAAAAGAGGGCTGATTTGTGGCTTGTCAGACATTTGCTTGCTGAATAATTCTTGGAACCGTTTCTTCCCAGTAACAATGTCCTCTTTATTGGACGAACACTCAATTGCTGTGTGTAGTTAAGTGTAAATCTTTTGTATTTACTTCCCTTAAAAGTTCTGGCTAATTTTCCCAAGTCTTCTTTCTTTAGTTGCCTATTCAAAGTCCATTAGAGGAGACAATGGGAATCCAATATTTGCATCAGGGTCATTAACAAAAATTGGATGGAGCTTCCTTCTAAAGCCCATCCCTTGACAAATACAAAATGGGTATGTGAAAAGGAAATTTTAGTTATCTTTATTTTTTTGAACTTTCAAGAGAAGGATGTAATAATGCTGAAATCACAACAAGAAAATAGATTTTTGTAGGTATCTGCTGGGTCTGGATAGTATTGAGTTAAAAAGTGCATACTCCTTTTTTGAAGCCTGAAATCAAAGGCATTGTACCCCTGATCAAGTATTCATATGAACTTTTATTTGAGTGATCTTTTTTTTCATTTAATTTAATTTTAATGTTTCACACTGTAGTGAAAAGTGAAGCAATGAAGCTTGACTGGTTGATGTAGACCTAGATACAAGAATCATTGTTCAGTTGTGTTATTTTCTTCACCTTAAGCTTGTTCTTTTTAGCCACTCTGTTTATGTTTCTACCACTTTACCCTCCCCATATATTTTTTTCCTTCATTCTAGCTGTTTGTCCTTAGTCTGTGTTTATACTCAAAATACGATTCCATCTTTCTTTCTTTCTGTTCTTTTCTTTCCAGGCTATGTACTCAACCAACCGAGGGACAGTAGGTGGATTTTTCCTGGCTGGACGAAGCATGGTTTGGTGGCCGGTGAGTGCTATATATTGTGTGCGTGAATAAAACATATGTATGTGTCAGAGCATCCACTTCCATGTGGCTATGTCTAGTCCTTACATATTAAGTATGTCTACAGTATTGTTGCGACCATGCCTATGCTGTGTAGATGTGCTTAGAACTCTTGCTGTAGCCATGGTGACACAGGGCAAACTGCACAACAAAAGCCACCTGAAAGGCAGGGAAAAGTGTTGGGGAAGTTGTCTGTGTTGAGCTTGGAGATGTCTTATGTATCTGACTTGTTTGAACCTAGACACATTGATAATGTCAGTGTAGAGAAATCCAATGCTTTGCCTTTCAGCCCACTTTAAAACTTTTTCATATTCTGAATTTATTACTTTCACTGTACTCAAAGAATCTGGCTCATTTTGAGGTTAGCACAGAGAATAATTAATTTACTGAAATTTTTCCTCATATTGTTCTATTGTTTCCACTTTTGGTAGCAAGTTCTGGAAATATTATAGTCAGTTATGGGTAAAATATCATTTTAGATGTATTTAAGATTATCTGTGACTTATATCATTTGTCTTCTCTGGATTTGTATTCTCTTCCAAGGCGGAGAGAAGGAGTCACAGACACACGTCTTCATAGCCACTCAGCTGGCCTCTGTTAGAAATTATGTTAGAAACAATGGTCTCTGTCTTCTAGGACTGTACAGTTTGTTTAGTGTGACTTCTTGGAAAAGCAGAAAACTTGGACAGACATGCATTTTCTGTATTACTTGTGCTGCATATGCTCCCATGTGCTTGAATGGTAGTCCTCAACATTCCTGGTCTTGCATCCAGTCTCCAAAAATGTTTCCATACTTCATTAAGTCTTTTGATTCAAGATTCCGCTCACATGGATTCAGTTGCAGGATCCAGGAGAGTGAGATTAAATTGTTGTCTAAAGATTTAGGAATTTTCTTAGTCTGCAGAAATGCCTACACATCTTTCAGTCTTCTTGTGCTGTTTGCCTTTAGAAGAGATTGGGACTGCCCTCTCTAATGACATAAAAGGATTAAAGGCTAATGGCAGTAAAAGGTTTCCTCATTTGATATAGTAGATCTAAGAAAATTCAAGCTCCACTGGAAGACTGAGGAAAGAAAGTTTCCAAGTTATTTTAGGATAAACCCCATCATTCTAGGTGGAGAAAAAAACCCCAGATGGATTACTCTGCTTAACTGTCACTTTAATCAGTGGGTTGGTCCTAAGTTTGTGCAATTCTTAGGCCTGTCAAGGGTGACTGTGAATATCCTTCTGTGAAGCTGTAAATGAAGGTGGAAGAAGCAAGCCAGGAAAGACCAATCCTAAAAACCTTCTGTCTTGCTGCAGTGGCACTGAGAACTTCTAATGATTCTCCTAAGACTCAGGAAGATAATCTAACACTGAGTTCTGTGCCAATACAAACATGACAGTTTCAGTAAGCTCCCTTCCTCCAGTCAAGACAAAAGGGATGACTCCACAGTGCAGTGAGCGGTTGCTGCTGCAATCATCTCTCTCCTCCACAAACTCTGCAAGCTCAGCATGGGTGAAGTGCTAGTCACCAGTGGAGTCCTAGTCCATCAGTACTCCCCTTTGGAATGCCAGAAGTGTCTTTCTGCATCATAAAAACAACCCCTTTTTGCTATTTTTCCTGGTATCACTCAAAATAAACAAATAGCAAGCACTCAAACCACAAACTAAATACTATGTCAGCAGCACCACCTTGAAAAGTTTGCCCTGGATAAAGAGAGATTCTGAAACACCTATTCCCACAGTCTAGCAGGCAGATAGGGTGTCCATCACCCAGAGCAAACTGGGCTGAAATGACTAGGAAACCAATGAAAGTATAGAAAGTTCAGTCAAAGATGTGATCTCAGTTCTGCTTCAACTAAGGCTGTGTGTATTTTTTTACTTCTTCTGTGCTTTGACTTTTATTTTGTGCTACATCAGGGCTAACCTGGCATGGTTCTGGGAAGCCTGGATACATTTCCACAGACTGTAGAGGAGAGGCAGAGTGGGAGAAGTTTTTTTACAAGTGGACACTTATTTAGCAGATTTCTTCGTTGTGATTTTGGGATAATGAAAACTGCCACATGATTGCTTTCTGGAACAGAAAAAAAATTCCTTCCACAAACTTGTTATAAACTTAATTCCCTTAAAGTAATTTTTCCCTTAAAGTATTTTTCAGTGTTGTGCTGTGTTTTATACTTTACAGGTTTTTCTGACCCCACAGGGAAGCAGGCTCATTAGCAATGTATTAGGATCTCTTACTGATGAGCCTAGGAAAGGGATTCTGTTCACTTAAATGATATAATGATATAATAGCTGTGATTTAGTAGACTAAAAGAGAATCTGGTATTCAAGGGCTGGAGGTTAGTCCCACTTTTGATATGGATTTTGTATGTTTGTCAGTCATTTTGCCTGATAATGATTCAATTTCTCAATTTATAAAGTAGCAGCAAGACTGTTATCCTGGGCCAAATTTGTCCAACTTTGACTCTGATTGTTGGCTCTGGAAGAATTCACGAAGGTTGCTTAGTATTTTGCAGATCCAAGTCCCCAGTGTTAGTCTTTTCTGGCTGTTTTGCTGAGGTAATAGGTCACTTCTGTGTTAGTTCACTGAAATCACTGCCCTTGTGCAGTGGATGAGCCAACTCAGTAGTTCTGGTGGTTAATTATGAATCAAGGTAGTTAATTACATTCTCACTGATTGCCAGAAATTGAAATCTGTCATTGACTAATCACAATGGTATGAAATGCCATGCCCTTTCCACAGTCTTTTTACAGAAACTGAGAGAAGAATCTTAAAGAAACTGATTTTGATCTCTTGGGCTTTGAGGAAATGTCTTCAAGAAAGACACATATGGCTCTTTAAAGACTCTTAACCAGCTCCGCTTTGCCCTAAAAGACACAGAGAAGCTCAAGGAAAGTTGCAGTTTTGCAACAGCGGGCCTTGCGAACTGAACTTTAGCTTTTGTTAGATGAAGGAGTTAGCTTCAGCCAAATACTTTTTACCATTGTAGGAAATGAAGTATCTGTTCTTGGAGAACAGTCAGCTTTGGTAGCAGCTGCTCTTACAGGATTAACAGGGTTTCATGCACAGTTTAAAAACAAGCAAACAAACAAAACTTCATTTTTGGAGGTTTCCTGCTTTTTAATTTTGTTCTGCAGGTTCTGTAATTTTGCAGACAGAGTTGTCTGCACAAAATTATGGGTTATGTCATACACCTCAGTTCCAGAGGCATAAATGCCATCAGGACAAAGAGTATCTGCTGGGCATCTGAGTCCAGCTCTGGTTAGAAAGATTTAGTGAATGGTAAGTTGGAAGCATGCAGAGTCAAGGGCATACTACTCTTTAAACAGAAATTTAACTCAGCTGGTTTGTTGTCACTTGTGTGTTGATCTTCGTGAGACAGGTAAGAATTAAGGGAAAAAACCCAACAGATCATTCTTCAGTTCTTGCATGGCTTACCTTCATGGCCATCAGAACTGACCACTGGCAGGGTTTCTCTCATATCTGCATCCAGTTACGTTTCACATATTCTCAGAATTCCCCCCACTTCCTGATTCTGACACTGCTGTGAGGAGCCAGGAAAGACAAATCTGTATGAATAAGATTTCTATTTCCTTTTCTTCGATAAAGTGAAATCATAAATTTACTTATTTTGTCAAGTTCCATGCAAATCCATGTTCCATCAATAATTTTTGGAGTAAAAATAATAATAAAGTAATAAAAGCAAAACTCTGGTAGAAAAGGAAAAGTTCAATGACACAGATTTCTACAGAATCTGTCAGAATTGTCCAGCATTCAGGAGGTGGTGTTTGTATCTCAGAGGACAAAGGTGGAAAGGTATCAGATCAGCCTGCTTGTGATGGTGCTTCTCCATCAGCCCTGGTGTCTGATATGTATTGTATATCCATCTCTCTCACCTAGTGAATGGAGAAGTGTATAAATGTGGTCTAATGTGGCAATAATGCGATACGTAGGATTTGCAGAGTAAATGGGAAGGCAGAATAAAAAACTACACTTCTTTCTTTGGGTCTCAAAGCCTAGAAAGGGTGGCAGTAATATTTCATTGTAAGCAGGGTACTGATTTTTCCAGAGTGACTGAGGGTGATGCCAAAACACTTGGGTAGTAAAAATTATATCATTCCATCGGGGTAAAGTCACATGTTTTGGGGAAGAGCTGTGAGTTAAAGGAGAGCATGGACAGCATCATGAGTAGTTCTCAAGTGAATGACAAATTTGTCCAGGGAAGAGGAGTTTGAGAAGCAGCTTCTGCCGATGGGAGAAGCAGTCCCTCAGAGAAAGGCTCACTACCTCATGCTGATGTGAACGGGACTCTGCTATTCTCTGTAAAGGGGCTAAAGGCCACAGGCAAGTTGTGCTTGGGATCAGGGAAAAGAGTTTGATGCTGAGCTAACACTTTCAAAGAGGAAAGTGGACATCAGTGCATAGGATGTGTGAGGGAGAAAAGCCATCACCTATAAAATCTCTGCACTGTTGCTGCGCAGTGGTCACTGATTTGCAAAGTACATTGTGTATGATTTGGAACAGCAAGCACCAGGATGTCAGTGCATCCTCAAGTTAATGAAAAGAGCAAGGTGAAACAGTTAATCAATAACGTGGAAAAAACATAGTGATCGTCATCTGTCCACAGTGTGGTGGTACTTTTCCTGAACAGAGTACTCTTGTTAAAACCTGACCTCTTAAAAGATTTTAAATGAGTTAATGTTCCACATTTGCCTCAGGTTAGTTCAGTATTTTGTCCTGTCTTTCTCTCTTAACAGCTTTTGTTCCTTCCAATCAAATGTCGTCTTTACTTTTACTCCTAGATCTGTTTTTAAGATCAATTCACTAACACGTTCCCAGAGAACATTTAACATTTCTGGAAAATTGTTTCCCTGCTGTCACCCGCCCCAGTTTCAGCCCAGCGTTCCTTAGGTGATGCACAGGTGTAGTGCAGCATCTACCAGTGGCAAATCGAGCAATTCCAGAAATCGGCCTTTTCAAAACCAAAATACCGCAGCAGTAAGTTCTGCAGGAAGGCAGCTTGGGCCCAGAGCCCATCTGCCTTCTTCCCTCATCCTTAAAGTAGTGCTGTGGCAGACTGGGAATTTCTCCTTCCCCTTTGGCATCAGCAGCTAACAGGGTGCAGCCGTATTTGGAAAACACTGCTCTTGCTTCAGCCACGCTGCAGTTTTAAGGCTAATACACATTTTCCCAGCTATGAAGCCATGGCCTTCCTTTCTAGGTATACACAACAATCAAAACCAGTTTTAAAATTGCACCCATTATTAGTATGTGTTGATCTTACAGTTCTGCTGCACCGGATGGTCCCTAACTCAGAAGAAAATTTAGAAAGTGAAGGTGGTATCTGCATTCACATTGTTTTGTCCTTGCGCTGGTTCTAAAATATGTTGGTAATTTTGCATTGTTTTGTTTTGCTTTTGTATTTTTCTTCCATTACAATTGTACTCTGGGTAAAGTTGGGGACGCGGAATTGTCAATATGTGCCACAATGTGTCCCAGGATATCAGGCCCTGAGCTGAAGCTTACTACAGCTATCAGTTCTTCAAGTTCTTCATGAGCTGCTTTAGTTACTTGGATCTCCTTGAAGTACACTTTAAGCTTTTGAAACATGAGAGGGAACACATAAAATAAAATCAGAGATGAATGTGGTTAATCTTTTCTGGTGATTGCATTTCTAGTAACTTAGATTTAAGTTTAATTATTCATCTCTAGGGAGAATACTGGACAACAGTGCTAATGCTTTGTACAAATGGTATTTGTTTCTTCACGATCATTGCTGAGAAAACATAGTTGCTGGCACAAAGGGCTTGCAAGAAAAAGGTTTCCTTATTATCAGTGATCTTTCTGGCTTTTTTTCTAACGCTTATTGCAACACTTATAATTTTTGTAGAAACCACAAACTGGTTACATTCCTGCAGGGCACAACTGACTTCTAGAGGTGTGGAAAAAAAAAACCAACAAAAAAACAAACATCCAGAACCGAGTGAACTTAGAGACATAAATTTCCTGTCACAGTAAAGGAACAGTTTGTCTGCAGAGAAACTAGAAGTCAGGAGATCAGCCTGAGGAAAGGAGTAAAAACCTTGGAAAAGAAAGAGTGGAATCCTCTGATTAATTTTATTTCTATGTTGCATATAAAAAATGAGGGGGGGGAGGAATCTAGTTTGTGATTAGAAATCAGCATTGTCAGTTGAAGAGCATTTTTGCTATTTCTGGCTATGGCACAGTTCTATAGAATAAATCTGATCTGATCTTCAGAGGTGGATTTCTTTGATGAAGTCCCTTTTATCCTCCACGATCTCAGGCACAGTACCTGTGGTCTCGGGAAGATTGACTTAATTTTTACTCCTACTCAAAGAACTCAGTGCCGTGACTACAGACCTGGAAATTTGTAACTAATTCCCCTTACCTACATTTCAGGACCCTAAAAATCTCCCAGTGAGTTGCAGACAAGGAATATTTCTCCTCTTTGTAAGGTGACTGAACATATTTCAACCATCTGTACTTGGGAACTACCTAAGGAGAATGTGTTTGTTGTATGCAGGTCCTTTGTTCGTATGTCTAAACCCACCATTTTTAAGCACCTTGAGATCTTTCAGCGTAAGAGGTCTACCTCAAATGAAAGCATTAGAAGTTGGTCAGCAGAGGTTCTTTTACCAACTTTCTATATGCTTTTCTTTTATTTTTAACCTTGTCTCCTTTTTTTCTTTGTAGCTTTCAGAGGGCATAAAGAAAAAATAGAAGTGAATAAAAAAAAATGTTCACTTGTCTTTTTTTTTTCCGAACTACTCCAGCTCATGCATCTTCTGCCTGCAATACTCAATCCAACTAATTTCCATGATTGCGTTCTTACTCTGTATCCTTCAATGTCTGACCTTGTAAATTATCATCAGACATTTCTGCTGCCTTTAATGGTTTCCTTCTGAGAAAATGAAGCTCATACCTTTTCATCTTTTCTATTGTCTGAGCCATTTGATAAAGAATTAGATCTTTTGGCACAATCTCTCTTTTGTGAACAGCTCCTGCCTGTCTGTAATCCAACACAAGCCTTTCATTTTTTTTAATCTCTACCTGTCCATCAGTTCCTATGTTCTGTTTGTATGATCAGTGCAGTATTTGGGGGTCTTAGAGATCCAGCATTCCTTGATTTGCTATTGTTTGTATCTTCCAGAAGCCCTTTCTCAGCAGATATTGCTGCCATGCAGCTTTCAGAATTCAGTAATTGAATATCTTTTGACTAACAGTGAACCAAGTACAGTGTCTGTACAGCTCTCACCGATGATACTGTTAGTTCCTCAGACTGTGGAATATGAAATAGGGAGTGCTAGTTTGACAAGTGGGTATACACTTATTGTTTCCTTCTTGAGCATGACAGTTCACAGTCTTCTTCCCTGATTGTTTGGATATCACCCAAACGTAGGTTAGTCAAGTTCTGCAAAAGCTTTAAAATCTATATTGGTATCATAAGCTGTTTGCCTCCAATCTTTGTGCAACATCTTTTTCATTCTCATTGTGGATATAATAGCTGGAGTCTCAGGTTTGAGGGCAAACAGTAAGAGGGAGTCTTGAAAGTTGTCAAGGCAGTGGATTGCCAATCATTCTCGTCATCACCATAGATAGGCATGAGTTCACAGTGCCAAATGAATACGATTTATTCACTTTATCATGAACAGGGCCTCAGAGCCAAATATTGTTCTTTCTGTTTCCAGATTGGTGCTTCTCTGTTTGCCAGTAACATTGGCAGTGGACATTTTGTGGGAATAGCAGGAACAGCAGCAGCTGGAGGAATTGCCATCGGAGGATATGAATGGAATGTAAGTGGCATGCATTTAAGTGAACATATTTATGACATCAGGATTATTGGCAAAGGTCAATCAAAATAACATTGCCTCATTATTTAGGAACGTCAAAGCTTGTGCTTGGCAAAAGTTGTTTTCTGTACAGACCCGTGAGTGCCAATGTTATCTACTGTTTAGCTTGTCCTTCTTGGTCCTTGTCCAAGCCACTAGGTGAAGATGACCCTTTTGTGTTGAATGAGATTTTCTTTTAGAGCGAATTTGAACCAGAAACACTGGTGGATTCTCATCTCTATACATAACTTAAAGTATTTAAAAAGAACACCTTTAGACTGCAGGATGGTGGGAAGAATTTATCAGTTTTGTAATCCATGGTATTTTTTACTGCATGTTGCTATGTAGGAATTATTGAAGGGACTTTGATTTCTTCACAGGCTATAAGAAGCTTTGGGCACCCATCACAATGACCTGCATTCCAAAAATATTTTCTTCTTTAATTTCTCCTTCCCTAATTATGTGTTTTGCTCATGGGTGCAGTATAAGGTAGAGATATCCAAGATAGCGCCCTGAGAGATGGGGCTTTTTCCTCAGCAAGTAGATGATCGCTTCAAATAGTCAAGTACCCATATGATATAAATATTTAAGGAGAAGGATAAAGGCTAAAATGAACTCTAGGAGATGTGCACAGTTAATCTGTCATCTTTCTTTGATTACAACAGTCCTGTAACAAACCTGATTTCCCTTTCTTTGTACCAAAACCAAGCAAAACAGAACAAGCATTGCTTGAAATTTCATGGTATTCAGATCTCTGGGACCCATATCCTTCTTCAAACATACCCATTCCTAACACTTCATCTCACAAGAGTTTCTCTGTGCACTAATATCAATACAAAGTGTCCAGCAATTGTTTAGGAAGAAGCAATGATGCATGAGCATATTTAAGCAAATACACTACATAATTCATTACTTATGACATAGTTGGACTGGTGTATGAGTTAATGGACATGGTGGAAATACTGGTCTTGACTGTATAATCTGTTTCTCCTCTTGAAAGAAATACTGTTTGACTGTTATCATCCTTGTGTATCACTACTATTTACTGAAATTATTTCTGATTTGTATTAGCATGACAGCAGAAGCTGACACAGTATTTTTTTGTCCATTTTATGGTTTTGATCTAAAGGCAGAACTTAAAAGATACAGTTAAAAAAAATCTCTAAGCCCTGTGAACAGAGTAATTGCAGAGTGCAGCTCTGGGAGCAGGATTTTATTCTATATTTGTTGATTTAGTCATGTACAACTCTGTATCAGACAGCATTTGCTAGCCTTTTAAGTCAGAAAATTGTCACTAATACAGTAAGATCTCTGGTTCACAAAATACACACGGTAACACAAAATACGTTATGAAAGGGTAATGTGAAAATACAAAATATTTTACAGAATGCATGTGGTACATCCTGTGCAGTACTTGAGACTGTTGTAAAACACAGGGCCATCTCACAGAGACCCAGTGCAGACGGCAGTTAACGATCAAAATAATAACCCAAAGAAGCACTGCTCTCCCCAATACCTAGATTTGCAGCTGTCACAACATACCTCATTCTGAGTGGGAAAGTATCCTGCGTTAGTGGCTCTGGGATCAGGACGGTAGCAAGTAGGTCTCAGGGATCAGACTACATCTTCCTTAATATTTCCCAGAAATTAAAATCTCATGGGCTGGTTAACCATCATTAAACCAGGCTCCCTGGGCTAGCTCTGAAGAAGGCTGGGATAGTCTGGTACTGCTAGTGGAGTGGTGCTTTGATACTGGAGGGCAATCCTGGGAGCAGAAATCAGCTGGTTTTCTAGAAAATGTATTATTATCATGTGTGCTTCTCTGGGACATCTAGCATGAAATCCAGGCTGCATAATAGCTGACAATTTTTTTGGTCAAGGTTTCATTCCCAAATTTTCAAAGGACAGAGAAGTTGTTTCCCCCCCACCCTGCAATACCCAGGTTTATGTGGTTTCAATGGTCTCCAGCTGCTGTGGGGTCTGATAAATGGTCTTCAGAAGTGCTCTCTAGAGAGAGGAGGCTAATTCAGCTGATCTTGTCTTGGCTGCAGGCTCTGATATTTGTGGTTGTTCTAGGATGGCTGTTTGTACCCATCTATGTCAAAGCTGGGGTAAGTCAAAACTACATTATGCTTTGCTTTGCTGCTCATGGTTGCGGATCAGGTCTTAAATATTGCAAAGGCGTTATGAATGGCACAAGACTTGAGCTTGATAGAGCTGTACTTTATTTTGTCTTGTATGTATTTGAAAAGTAAGGCTTCTCTGTTCTGAGACCTAAACTGAAGAAGTACTTGGTATGCTCTCCATGTTCTCCTTTGATTCCTGGAGTTGCTCTTCCTTGCAACTGTATTTGCATCTCCCCTCCCTTTGCATTCCACTCTTACAGTATCTAAGCAGCAAAAAACTTACTTTAATTTGCTTTGTATCTTTTCCCCATTATCTGAAACCTTGTCTACCCCCACCTACAGGTGGTGACAATGCCAGAGTATCTGAGGAAGCGTTTTGGTGGGAAACGGATTCAGGTCTACCTGTCAGTCCTTTCTCTGATCCTGTATATCTTCACAAAGATCTCAGTAAGTAAAACTTTTACAGCATTTCTTCCATACTACATTGATCTAAAAACAGAAGCTCTCATTTAGGATGTTGATCACACAATTGGTCAGTTGCTTCTGATTTGGAGCCCTTGGTTGAAGTAAGGACTGTAAAACTATGATTTTTTGTTTTGTTTATTCTGTCTAGTGAAATTATGTATCTAGATCTGTTCTGTAATCCAAGTTTTTTTCCTTCCTGGCAATGTCTCTTGATGTTTGTTGTGTGTTCTCTATCTTTTTTAAGGTTTTAAGGTTTACTTCTACTTATGTCATCCTCCAGAACAAGTCAGATTGGAGGGAAACATGTATTGTATTACAGTTTATTATCCCGGGGATACGTGAAACATGTGGCATGAATTTTTGTCCCCAGACTTCATTTTAATCTGTTGTAGCAGCCCCTGGTGAACACACCATCAGTAACAGAGAAAGGGAAAAGAGCAAGAGGGCTGTAGAGAGAAAGAGAATAGGGATTAGAAAATAAGGGACTGGGGAAATGCAAAGGAGGGAAACTATAACAGCTGAGTTGAAAGGAGAGAAGAAAAGAGATTCTTTTAATGGGCAAATGGTTAGTATAATGTTTAAGGTACTATAGTTAATGACTCATAGAATACCAGCTTGGAAGAGACCTCAAGGATCATCTGGTCCAAACTTTCTTGGTAAAAGCACAGTCTAGATAAGAAAATGTTCATTACGGAAGTGGGTTTATTGCTGTGAAGTAGTGAAGGGACAGTATTTTCCATATATCTTGAAATTACCAAGCCTCTAAAGAAGACCTCCGTTCAGGCGTACCTCAGACTGTTGTTTTGCAGAAGTTGCCATGGCAGATTACTCTTTGCCCTCTGAATAGGAACTGAGTGATAATAGTGCAATTTAAGCTAAAAGATTGGCCTTTTGCTCTCATTCTCACATCTTCACGATAACTGATCCTTAGAAAGGTTATAAATTAAACAGGCTGGTACTGTGGAGCTGGCCTCAGCATTAGATTTCCATATATTTCAAAAGGCTTAGTTAATTTGCTGTTGTTGTGCTTAACTACCATAATCAGAAATCCCAGGTATGACAGAGAGTTCTGGCAGCTCTAGCAGCAGAGAAACTCCTCCAGTTAGATGACTCACATTCCTATTCTGCAAGATATGTTTGTAATGAGCCCATCCAGGTATTGCATAGGTTCTAAATTTGTTATCTGTCTTTTATTTCAAGCCTCTATCGTGCCTAAGGATCTGGTCATGGGATTTCACCCCATTTCAGTTGGTATGTCTTTCTTCCAGGCAAGACAGGTCCTCCATTTAAACCTTCAGTATGGTTATGAGGCTGAAACAGCCTGTCCTGCTCTTGTGGTCCTCTCTTATTAAAGAACAAAGCAACAGTCAAGAGATCTATACACCTGCAAAGTACTTGGGCCCCACTCCAGCATCCAGCCCATGCCAGCTTCCCGTCAACCCAGTTATTCCAGATGTCCATGGAGCTGGGTCTCTGTGCCATGAGGGGGAAAAATCTGGTGCACAAGTTCCTTTAATTGTTTACCTTGTTTCCCCCATCTTCTCACAATGACTCTGAGGTTGTCTGTCTCATGCACAAATGCAGCTCACATTTCTGTAGTCCACAAACATGTCTTCATGTCCACAAACATTGTTGTCTTATGTCACTGTATTCGTTAGGGCAGCGTTTGGCCAGCTCTGTTTTACTTGACATATCTTATACAGAATAGGCAGAACAGTCAAAGTCCTTGGAGGTTTCAGGTACTGTCAGGGGATGTGTAGAGATATCTGTGCTGTGTGAGGCTAGCACAGGTCTCTCTGCCCAGAGGCACACAGTCCATCAAACATGTCCACGTGTTGACAATCCATGCCATAGCCAGCTTGGAGATTTGCATTTTACTTCCTTGACCGCTTCCTTTGCAAACACTCCCCTGTGATCGTCAGGGCTTACTGAGATTTGATATAGAAGGATGGGTTTCTGCCCTGCCCTTAATGGGAAGTCACACCTATCAGTTTGACTGGCAGCAATAGTTACTGCCACTTATCCTGGTAGAAGTAACATCTTGTTTCTGGGGTAGTTATTTCCAGTGCCACTTCTGTGATGTGATAAAATATTAACTAATTTTCTTAATAATATAATTATTATGGTGCTTTCCAATGAACTATATACTATGTCAGCTCATGGAACTCCTGGTATGCTCTTTCTGGCACAGTGCCCACCAACACATGATGATCAGATTCCCTTTGCACACCTCTGCACAAGGTTGTTCCTATTTCTCTCTTCCTGCACATTTTCTGTGCATTTTGTGTTGAATTCTTACCTTGTTTTGAGGCTAATCAACTACTTGCCAGACAAGGCCATGCTGCAAGGGGGCTTGCTAGCAGCTTTCAGGGGCTTGCTAGCCACCAGTGTTGCTGATACCGGTCATTATACCAAAGAAAATGGCCTAGTAAAAATAAAACCTTGATGGAGTGTAATTGACTAAATTATGACAAGACAAAGGGGAATTAAGACCTGAATGCCTTTGAAGCGATCAGAAATTGTAAACTGGAATTTCTAAATGTGTTACAGCATTTTCTTTACATTCATTGTACATAACTTCAGTAGTAAATGTATTGGTAGAGACTTACCGGGGGGAAAGGAGGAAGAAGGATAACCTCCTCTTAGGACTGCACAATGTAGGGGCTAGAGGGTATGTGCCACTGCCCTGACTCCCACATTAACACTGCAGCTGGATTCACTCAATTGGCATGTGTGCTGCCAGTTGTTCCTCCATGATCTGTACGTGGCTTTGGAGAGATAGCTTGTAATGTAAAGAAAATATTTACTTTATTCAAAGTTAAGATAAAGATCAAATAGTGTCCATAAAAGAGTATAAATGGAGAAACAAGGAAATACAGGAAGGCAGTAATCTAACTGGGAGGGAGAAGCTGTGAGGTTGAAAGGTAACTCAGCAATTTGAAGAAGCTGATAGATTACTCAGGATGCTAAATAATGAACTATTTCTTTCTGGGGGTCACTTTAGGACTATTAATATTTAATGAAATGAAGGCTAAATGAAAGCCAAGAACAAGAAAAGATATGGAACAGAAGATGATCAGTGACGTGAAAAGAGAGGAAAAAAGACTTACCGTAGAAAGAAGAGACAAAGGATATGGTCTAACAGCCACTGGGGATAACAGATAGAAGTCCTGGTTCCCAGTTCTAAACTAAAACCTGTAAGAAATGAAATCATCTCAAGCTGCTCCAGGGGCAGAGTTTTGGGAGTGGGACCTCTGTTGTGATTCACACTCTGCTTCACAGTTGTTTTCTGCATGTGAGGGCAGTAGGGTTGGAGGACCTCTTGTTGCAGAAGTACATGCTCTTCCTCATTCTCCAGAGTGAGCTAAGGGTGAGATCATACCCTGCAGTCTCTGGAATGAAGAGGGTTTCTTCATCTGGCATCTCCCAGCTAGCCAGACTGCATAAAAGCTTATTAGTGTATCTGCCCTGCCTTACCTCAGCCTAGCCGTGGGCAAAAGCAGTGCAAGTGTCTCTTCGGTGATCACAGGCTCTGGTTGTCCCACAGCGTGGCCTGTGGAATCTCCTGCTCCTCCAGCAAGTGCCTTGCAGTCGCTGTGTGTGCAGGCTTTACCACAGGACACATAAAATGTTGTTCATCTTTGTTTCTCAGACCCTGCATCTAGGCAGTTCCTGCAGCATTTTGCAGTTCCTGAGCTTACTGAACACCATGGGGACTTGTACTATTAAATGAGGAGAGGACTCCCTGTAGAGAGTCCTCATATAGGTGGTGTGGTATCCAGAAAGGAGGCATGCAGGTGGGACTGGAGATGAGCCCAAGAACAGGATGCTCAGAAGCAAGGATGGGTACAGATACAAACCTCTAATGAAAGCAGAATTTACAGTAACACGTTACAAATGCACTGGGGTAGATTGTTCTGGTTGCAAACTTGGCTAAATAACACTGATGCATATTATCTCTAAATCAGGAACTGATTTAATGGGATTAAAATCCCAGAGTGTTACTCTGAAACCTGAACAGTTCCTTTCTTACGCAAGAGCTGAAGGTCTCTTCCGTTAGCCAACTGATGTCAATTATTCTGACAGGAACTTAAAAATAGAGATAATACGAGATGTTTGCCTTTAATCTCCATTTGTCCTGAACCAGCAAGACTAGCTATACCACATGCATACAAGCAGTAAAAAAAAAGTAAGAGATTTATGGAGTAGCATTCAATGAAGAAAACCATGCTGTGTCTGGGAGGTGTCACAGAGTCCATCCCTGCACAGAGCAGCAGGTACAAGGTGAGCTTTAGGTAACCTGTCATTAAGCTGTCTCAGTATGTAAGCACAGGGTAGGGAGGTGACTGTGTCGAGCTAAAATGATCCATTGAGAAGTGTCGCAACTCTAGTACAGAAAGCAGCATGGCACTGAGAGGAGACTGGCAGCTGTACTAAAATGGCCTCTATTTTCCTTTTGGGTTTTTTTGTTTGGTTGTTTTTTTTGTGTGTGTGCAGTACTACAAGGGGAGAGTTGTGTATTTCAGCACCTCATCATGAATGTGTAATGTGCCATCATCATGAATTTAAACATTGCTTAATCTACCATTTCTTTCTTTTATAGGCAGACATATTCTCTGGAGCTGTATTTATACAGCTGGCGATAGGGCTGAATCTTTATGTGGCCATAATTATCCTGCTTGCTATTACCGCTCTTTACACCATCACAGGTGAGGTTGCAGAGTGTTCTGATAAATCGAAGAAGTTAGGAGAGCCAGAAAAAAGAGGGGAGGTGTGTAAGAGAGGAGAAGTGAAAACCTGAAAGGGCGTTATTTACAGTGGTCTTTGTTTGGAAAAAAACGATGATGAGAAAAGTTAAAAAAAAAAAAAAGATTTCCACTGAGGCATTTGCAGAGGCTAAACTATTTATCTTGAATTTTCTCTGCCTTTAGGTGGCCTTGCAGCTGTCATTTACACAGACACCTTACAAACATTTATCATGGTAGTGGGATCCTTTATTCTCATGGGATTTGGTAAGTAGATCAGATGAATTAAACTGTAATGCTCGAATTCAAATATGAATGTTCAAACCACAAATTCAGATATGAACTGAATGTTTACGAATACGGGAATGTGTGTGTCCACAAGACTGTATGCACTTCAAAATGGAAATTATGCTCTTAAACAGAATTAGTAGGAAGAGATCATAAGAAGGAAAGAAGCAGTGATAAGATTCCATGAATTTTGCTGTTCTTTCCTTATCCTTCTAGTTATTCAGCACTTGGTTTTCTTCTAGTGAGGTCTTTCACTGAAATTAGATTATTTCACCACTGTTACAACAGAAATAACTTAAGACTGACCTAACCTTGTAGGACCCTGCCTTAGGTTCTCCCTAGGTTAACAGTGTGTGGAAATAATGTATTTTCATTTCACTTCTTGGCAAGGCATGTATAAGAGACGTTGAGACAGTGGAGCCTAAACCAACATTCGCGAGCTCTATAGAAACCAAAAAAGGAAGGTCTCCTTGGTACTTAGATTGTGTGAATACTTACAAAACACTCTACTCTGCTTTCCGAAAATGTATACTGGCTAGGCTTTTTTTACAGACATATTAAGGAAGTCTTTCCCCTCATGTTCTCTATCTCTGTTTGAGATTTCATTATTAAATACTTTATTGATACTTTTACTTTCTATTTTTTCAGCATTTTCTGAAGTAGGAGGGTATGACACTTTCATGCAGAAGTACATGGAAGCAATTCCATCCAATATCTCCTATGGGAATGTTACGATAAATCCAGAATGCTACACTCCTCGGAAGGATGCGTTTCACATCTTCCGAGATCCCGTCACCGGAGATCTGCCGTGGCCAGGGCTTGTCTTTGGTTTGAGCATCCTTGCTATGTGGTACTGGTGCACAGATCAGGTAATGTGGAAGCCATATGCCTTGGAAATGCCAAACAGAAAACTTTGCAGTCAGATGTGATCTAGGGGTACTCTTCCCCTGTCATTCAAAGCTGGGTCACAGAAATGACAGTTTTTTCAAGTCTGGTCTGTGACTTTTCAGTTTCTGATTTCTAAACCACTCCCACATGTGAGAAAACAGAACGGGTGTTGGACTGGGTCTAGATCCGATTGATTCCCCATTCAGTAATCTGAGTTTGTTTCCTAGTCATGTGGTTTTCATCTTTGCATGCATAGTCTTGGGAGGATGTTCTTTATATGTCAGGTCTCTCAGTCTGAAGACTTCCTTCTCCCTAAAATCTATCATCCAGTTTCCCTTACAGATCACACTGACATGTAGATGAGAATATGTCCAGTCTCTAGCAAGTGATCTAGCTGCATGCTGAATTGTGAGAAAGATAATCTTCACAATTTGTAAACAAATGAAAAAACCAAACGCAGTGTAACTGTATCTATTGCTCATGTAAATATTTTGATTCTTTTTTGGCTTTTTAGTACATCTGCTTTAAGAACATTTTGTGAGAGTCTTACCTCTTAAACATACACTGGGTAGATAATATTTTCCTTTACTTATTTCAAATATATTTTTTGATTTTCATGTAGTTTTTATTTTTGTAGTGACAAAAATGGTAAATAGGCTCTTTCACTATCACCGAAGTTACAAAGTACCTTGTATCTGTAACTTGACATGCTGTGGTCATGGAAATGCCATTCTTGGTTGAGTCATGCATGTTTGCCATGTCTCACCGACAGGTTATTGTCCAAAGATGTCTGTCTGGCAAAAACATGTCCCATGTGAAGGCTGGCTGTATCATGTGTGGATACCTGAAACTCTTGCCCATGTTCATCATAGTGATGCCTGGAATGATCAGCCGAATTTTGTATACTGGTATGCATATGGATACAGAATGCAAATTTCTTCTTGCTGCCTGTCTTTCACTGACAGTTTCTCTCAATTTCCTATTCTCTGTCCCTTCCAAAATACCTGTTAGACTGTCATCTTGTCATTAAAATTGTTTGGGTGCATGTATGCACAAAAACTAAGTACGCTGTAAGAAGCCATGTGCCTCCCTCTTTTCCTGGGTCCCAGGTTTCTGCTATGCTCTTGCTGTCCATTTTAGGGGTGAGGAATTCCACAGTGTTCCTCCCCAGCTGTCTGTTACAACCCCACTCTGGGCTATAATGGGTGGAAAGTGCTGTCTAGGACTGATCCTCTGCTGACCATCAAAGGAAGAGGGTCATCAGTCACAAACAGTAGTATTTTGTGTCATGGACAGCCCTGAGTGCAGTGAGCGGGAAATGCCAGTCTGCCTTCTCTCTAAGCAGCAGTGTGTTTTAACAGGCCGAGGAGAGATGTTCAGGTTGGAGGGAGTGCTCTTTGTGTTCCTCTGCTTGTTTTTCTACTTTCTCCCCTTTTGCTGTTCAGTCCTGGTCTGACAAATTAATGTTGATTTTTGAGATTTTTTTTTTTTAACCTGTAGCACTTTTCAGCATTCTTTTAGAGAGGAAAGGAAGGATAGAGGCTTGGAGTCACCCTCCTCCCTGACAGCACACCAAGGATGATATCAAGCATGTCAGTCTAATGGTTCAACAGAAATAAATTTTAGAAACTCTACTAATTTTGGAGCAATCTGTTGTTTATATGACCATGTCTAACCCAGTCTCATTATCCTCTCCTAGATGTGGTGGCTTGTGTTGTGCCTGAAGTCTGCCAGAAGTACTGTGGAACCGAAGTTGGCTGTACAAATATTGCTTATCCAAAAATGGTAGTGGAACTTATGCCAAATGGTGAGACAGTCTGTATTTGTTTGTTCATTTCTGTGTTTGTTACAGGAAGGGTGAGGCTGCCAGGCTGTAAAAACAGGTGATAAAGGGAGTCCAACTCCCAGATTTAGTTCAAAAATTATTGCTAGAACTATGTACTATTAATCAAAGGGGTCCATATCAGTTGTAGCGGTAGGTGCAGAACAGCTACATGCTGACAATGTCAGTTCTCAGCTGGCAAATACTGGGTGATGAAATGGTAATTGAGCTCTCTTTCTGTGAAGGTAAAAAATAACCTACTCTGCCAATGATTTATAAAAGATCATCTCTGCCAGTGAGGAATACACCTGCAATCCTTCTGCTAAACCCACTGAGGTGGGAGGAGGAAATACTCTGTGTACACATTGTCCCATGGGGCACCTGTTCGATGAGAGAATAAGGCACCACTCTGCAGAGGACTGTGTATACAGAGGCAAGAAATTTCTGAGGAAAGCCACAGAGCTGATTCATAAGTCTAGAAAGAGAGATTATGGTAAACTGCCCATGCTACTTTCCTGATATCTTTAGTATTTCCCCACCATACTATAACTGTTGTACACAGCAGAAGTAAAATAAGTAAAATACTGCAGTGCTCCTCATACTGTGCTGACTAGGGCGTACCACCTGGAAAAGGGGCTCACTGATTTTCAAACAGTAAAATAAACATTGTCCTCTCCTTTCTCCTTTCTCCTTTCTCCTTTCTCCTTTCTCCTTTCTCCTTTCTCCTTTCTCCTTTCTCCTTTCTCCTTTCTCCTTTCTCCTTTCTCCTTTCTCCTTTC
>JAAGNO010010572.1:4658-25790 GCA_033439905.1 Ceryle rudis
TATGGAATATACAACATAGTACGAGCAAAGCAAGGGCTAGATTTTTGCCTTCAAAATGTTATTTGGAGATTTAAGCTGAAGCCACAAATTCCCTCCATAACCTACTTTCATTTATGCTCTCATCCAAGTAATATTTTTAAAGACAGATGCCTTCATCTGCACTGCTTTATAAAGATGACAGTTAGGATATTAATTATCTAAAGCAGTTATTACCTTTCCCAGACTAATGAACGTGCAAAGGTTTATAGGTATGGTATCTCTGAATGGTTTGCAGATCGTTTTTCTCTCAGATCCCAGGGTTGTTCTTAAGGATCTATAAAAAAGGTTTAAAGGACGCATTTTTTAGGATCCCAGTATTTGCATTCGTGGCTCTGAAATTCCAAATACCTGCAGAGAATGAGAAAAATAACTTGCTCGGAAATAATGCTCCCCATTAATGTTTGTAAGTAAAGTTATGCAGCACATTCAACTTTCTAAGTCATCCAAAGTGTGAACTGAAGAAATCATTGCTGGGTTTTATAGGTATAAAATATATGTGTATGGTTTTGTACATAGGTAAAAGTAAATTAGCCAAAACAAAGGAGCAATCTGCTCTAACATCAAAGTTATCCCTGCTGTGAGTGGGGTTTGGAGTAGATACACTCCTGAGGTCCCTTCCGACCCCAATTATTCAACGATTTTACCTTGATTTTCTTCATAAACAATAACCTTGTTATGTTTAAGAAGTTTTGCAGGAAAGATGCCGGTGATTGCTATAGCTGATCTGCTATAGTAAATGCAGCTGTTTTCACCTAACAGCTTGTCTGCTAAGGTATTTTTTTCAATTTATTTTTTTATTAAATAAAATGTCATTTACGTAGTGCTCTGGATTCCCCAAACCTTTGTGTTCCATGGAAAAATTGCTGCCCCCAGCACTGAACAATACTCCAGATTTTGATGCCCAGCAAATTTTTCACAATTATTTTTTATACAGTCAGAATAAAGAAGTAGTACCAGTGGGTGTTAACTAGAGCTGCACTCCGGTTTATTAACACCGGATTTACCGTTACACGGCATCTGGGTGCAGTGGCTTTTGACATCACGTCTAGGGGGCAGTTCTGGAAAACAAGATGCTGTTTACTTAGGGAAGGAGAGACGCTTGTTAGCCATGACTTCTGCACTGGTCTTGCAAAAAGGGGGAGCATCTCTGTGACCATCTCACTAAAAACCGCTAGGGTGAGTGGTTCCTCCTATATGACAGCTTCTCGGGGCTATCGTCTTAAGGGGTAGCACCATGACATGCCAGACCTGAGATCCCTTGTCCGGGAAGGTTGCTTGTTTTATTTAAAAAGAAGAAAACCACCACCACCACTTTCCGGTTGAAATAATATTTATACACATGCTCTAAATTATCTCAAGTGTGAAATTCCGCAGCTGCAGTTCCTGGAGCTGTTAGCACTTTCAGGTCGTCTCGATTCCTTCGCCCCAATCTGTCTGTCATCAAGCGCTCTCGGCAGCGACTGCGGGAACGCAGCGGCACTGCGGGGCAGAGGGGCGGGCAAACGGGTCATTGCAGGGTGCTCTGGGATATCCCTGGGACTGAGATGTCGCGGCCTCGATGGGCCACCGGCTCCGGGGCCTGACCGCCCTCGCCCTGAGTTGGCGGGTAATGTCCCCTGCGGAGGCAGCCGGGGTGAGAGCTGGCGGAAAGCCCAGCCCGGGCAGCTGGAGGTAACGGCAGTTCGCTTCGCGGCCCGCGGAGAACGGCCGCGCTGGACGAGAACGGCCGCGCTGGACGAGCCAGCCCGCAGCACCCCACCGACCGCAGCCTGCCCCACGGAGACTGCCGCCCGCGTGGGCGGACCCGAACTCGCGTGCAGCGGTGACGCTGTCCGCGCCAGGCTCTCCCCGGCGCCTCCCACTGCGGGCAGGCCCCCGGGCTGGCCGCGCCTCCTCCCGCCTCCGGCCCCCGGGCCGGAGCACCGCCCGCGCCGCCATCTTTGTTGATGTGTCAGCTCGCCGGGACGGTGGTGGTGGTTGGCGGGACGCGCTGCACCGCCGCCATGGGGGAGCTGCTGATTTCCTTGCCGGCCTCGTAGCGAGCGGGTGAGAGGCCGCGTCGGAGGGCGAGCGGGTGGGTGGCTGGCTGGCTCGCTGCCGGCGCCCCTTAGCCCCGCAGGCGCTGCTGGGCTCCCCGAGGGAGCGGCGCGGGGGCACCCGGGGCCGCTCCGGGTCGGGGCGAGGCGGTCCGGGACGGCTCGGCGCTCCCCCTCGGGGTCGGGGAACCGGCAGAGGTGCCGGCGGTGCTAGTGAGCCCCTTCGGCTGCCTCCCGCGGCGTACCAGAGCCGGCCGGCGATAAATCCCAAGGGGATGTGGCCGCGCCGGGCTCGCAGGAGCCGCGGGGGCGGAGGGCAGATTCCCCCGGGCGCCTCGGTGGCCGCTGTGGAGATCTGCGTGTGCAGGTGGGGGCACCTGGCTGGCCCCGGTCGCGCCAGGTCTGTGGGTGAGGCTCAGAGCCCGCAGGGAGGAGAGGGACGAAGGGATTTGAGGTCCCGGGGAGTAAAGTCCTCCCCTAGCAGCGCCTTCTGAGTCGGGACCTCCTGAGCCTCTGGCTCCCGGGCTGGCTTGTCAGCTCTTTGTTTCTTGACAGCTTTCTTCTCCGCGTTATTAATTAGATTGGCCTGGTTGGTTGGTTGCTTGTGTCTTGATTTCACTACATGGCTAAATCGTTAGATAACAAAACCCAGCAACTGTTACACCAGTATGAAGGTTGTGGGGTTTTTTTAGAGCCGGCTGCAGTGTTGCGGTAGAGTACATGTCCTTGTTTCTGCAGATGGTATTTGCAAAAGCTGCTTGCCCTTCTAGGCTTGAAAGCAGGAAGCTTTACTGCAACTTCAGCGAGATGATTATGATGTAGGCTTGCAGATTTTTGGCTCTTGTCCTGGAAAATAGTCTGCACAGGTGAGTGTGATATGTGTATACTTCCAGTGAGACTCTCTGCAGACCAGGAGATGTCTTGTGGAACTGAAAACTGTATGTGAGATTAGAAATACGGTAGTCTGACTTTATTGGTGATTTGCTTTATCTTGTAAAATGGCTTTTCAGAAGTTAAAATGTTGTGCACATAATCCACTAAAAAATCACGTTGTGACTAGCATCCCTGTATGTTCTGAAATTGTTGAAACAACATGAGCCGCAGCTGCATTCTTATATTGACAAGGAAATGTAATCACTGATTACTGGCTGCTGTGAATGCCTGTGTTGCTGTTGACTTTAGGAGGAGATAGTTAAGCTGTAGAAGTATGAGAAACTGAAAGTCTGAAGATGTTTTATGAGACTGTCAGTTTGAAATGTCATCCATTTTATGACCAAAAATAAAGTAAATTTGTTCTCTATTACCTTTGAAGAATTTCAGAAAGAGAAGAGGAGTCGTCAATCATCCTTTCTTGCCTTGGCTTTAAAATACTATTTTCTGTTGTTTTATAAGACTTCATCTGGGGTTGTTAACAGTTGTTTGTTAGTATTCTGGGGGTCACTTTTTCAAAGTGTTGAGGAAAGGACTGAAGAACCAAATGCAGAGAATGGTTTCTTTGGTCCTAATTATCAGGGATGTTGCTTATCACTGCCCAAGGCTAATACAGACTTTCCCGAAGCTGTTTTTTTAAGGACCTACAGGAAAAAAAACACTTTTCTCAATGTAGTAGTGTTATTAGGCAGGACAAGTATATCAGTATTCTGCAACTTTTCTTAACATATGGGCTCCAGTAGTTGGCAATATCCTGTACTTAGTTCTGAGGTGGCTTATTCTGAACTTATTTTTCTATTGCCAAAAAACAATATTGAGAAACCTTACAGGTAATTCTTCAAGTTGTAGACCAAGACTCTAATTGAGAGGGGTGGAAAAAATCCCATCAGAATCAAATTGGTGTCAGAAGAAAGGAGAAAAGCAGAGTCGAAGTCATGATGCTAAAATCCTGAGATGTTACAGTAGTGCTGCTGCTGGTATTGCATCGGTTGCTGAGTGGTGTAGGTCAGACCATACTTAGAAGAGTAAGAGTTGTTCTGTGCTGAAGGCAATACTAAGACAAGATCACAAATCTGTGATCTCCTTAAATATCTAAGTCTCATTTGAAGTTCACAGCCAAAGGATGCTGTTGCTAATGTATTGTTTTCCCCTGAGAGCTTCTGAGCTTCTGACCCTGGGACAGAAAATAACACTCTCAAGGTGTACCCCATGACTTGTGTTGTGATGGGAACAAATCCAGTCCCACTCGTTAAACCTTAACTGATGAACTTTATTTTGGACGTACACTGTTACTTGACTCCCTATGTGGAGTTAATATGAATGTAATATTAACCACTTGCATGAGATTGATAGGAAACCTGGTGATGCCTCGAAGGAATTAATACAGTATCACTCAACTCTCTGACTTGTGCCAAAAGCAAAGAAAAACAAAGATAAAAGTTTGTAAATCTTGTCTTCTAAAGTACTTGACTCATGTTAAAAGAATTGATAGTAATGCTGAGCTTTGCACTTTGCCCCTGATGCAATCTGTGTTTCTATAAAGTCAGATTATAAAAGAGAAAAATAATTGAGATAAGTATTAAGCTGCTAAAAGCAAGGAAATCCTGCAAGTACCCGCTGTGCATACGCACTGTTCTGTCTCCCTCCCTTCAAGCATGTGCATCAAAGCAAGTCTTTGTGTGAGCTGAGCCTGGGAGCTGTGTCAAGTTATGCCCGTGCTGGAGGACTTGGTGTCCCAGTACGCAGCCAGCTCTACCACTTCCACTGTGAGTCACAATTGTTCCATCTGTACTGCAGTCCTTTAGCTTTTTGGTGTAGATGGGACCGTGTTGCTGGTTACATCTTCGTTCTCAACAATACTAGGTGATATCCCAATAATATTTTCTCTAAATTAGAGTGTCATCTTGTATTCAGTCATGGGCAAAAGTGAATTCCTATTGGGAGAGCTAGTGTAGGTTGGACTCGTGTATTCCTTTGTTTCCTGTCTGTGCAGTCTGCAGATAGAGGAAGGCCATCGGCATATGAGAGACCTCGTGGCCACCCTCTGCCTGTTTTGCATTGAATACAGGCAGCGGTGATAAACTTCATCTCTTCTTAGGCTGTTGTTCTCTCACTTTTTCTTAGGTGTTGGTACTTTACAGTCCAGTTCATGTCTTTTTATTGTTTCATGACCTCAAAATTTGAGTGGCTTCTCTGATTACCTTTATGTGTGAAGATGTAACCAAATGCATTTCAAAATAGTCCTTCTGGCTTCAATGTTTGTACATTTCACCCTAGAATATGTAAAATACCTCGTTTTGTGGATCTTTCTATCCCAGTCCCTTTTGATCTAGTTGAAACTTTGATTTGTCCCTCTGCACAGCTGGTACAGTAGAAGTGCTTTTGGTATTTTGTCATGTAGAACAGAACTTCTTTAGCTGAATCCTCATTTCTTTATAAACATTAGCTGAAAAGAGAATTGCCTCTAGGATTGGAGTTACCCTCTTCTGCAGTGTTATCTGGTGATGTAGTGCTTAGTCTGGGAAAGTCATGTGTGATGATATCATGCAAAATACAGATAAGTTGGGTATTTATGGGAAACAACAGGAATGTTTGTTGTAGTAGTCAGTGTGATGAGTAGTAGACAGTAGTTGAGGATATTTTGTTATAGAAAAAGAAACAAAAAGCCTCACCCCGCATGTGGAGTAGAAAGGTGTATTCAGTCTGTTCAGATTAGTTTAAGTATTATTAGGATTACAGCTAACTGCTAAAACAAATGGTAAATTTAATTTTTTAGTCTTACTTATCATGTAAAAAGTTTAGCAAGAATTCTGGTGCAATGACAGGTTGGTGCTGACCTGGAAAAGTATTTTAGGTTGCTCAAATAATGATTATTGTCTAGTAAAGATGTGAAAAGTTCTTGAAGAAATGTATCTTGGGTTTTACAATTAACAACTATAAGAAGAAGAAAATGTTGTCATACCCCAAAATTAATTATTTCTTTAGCAGTCTTGTTGGAGTGTCATTGTACATATGGTAGCTCATAAGCTGTCCTGAAGCTTAGTCTCTTACCTAATTCTAATAGGTTGGAAATTAAACCCGAATCGAAACGAAGTGGTGGTTCCTGTGATTCTAACAGTTGTATGGCTGTCAGTGGTTACTTTAATGTCTCTCTCTTAAGATAATGTGCTTAAAGACAGTAGAAAGTAGTTACTAGTCTATTGTAATTCATCTAAGATCATGTTTCTAATAGAACATTTTGTAGCAAGCTATTTAAAGGAGAAGAATAGACCTTTGTGGAACAAACTGTTCAGACAGATAAATTAAGGTCTTCATAATAAATGCTATGGCATTTGTGAAGATTTTTTTTGGGTGTAACTTCTCTATCTTACTTTGGTTGCTGGTTGCTTTGTATGTGTGGGACTTGTCAAGAAAACTCTAAAGATTATTATCATTCTCTTAAGTACTGCTCAGGCAGTAAATCCTAATTAACTCTTTGAAATAAAGTCAATCTCCAGTGTTACACGGGATTAGATTGCATCTCATGTTAGCACTTGAATTTGCAACTGAAGATTGGCTAAATCACTTGTACTGTCTTTTTGTTGCCCAGGAACCTGCAGGAGGGAAATGGGTCTGTAACTGTACTGGTCAAATGGCGCTGATGTGCAGTTTTTGCTTCTGTTGGGGTCTTCTTATGAACATCAGAACTTCATCAAGAAAAGCCTTTTACCTGTTGAAACTTCAGTCTTATGTCACTTTGTTTCATAGGTGTATGAGTTGAAATGTAAGGCAATATTAAAAACCTCTTTATCAGAACCTTTAGTCTATACTACAATGATTGGGGAAAGAGCCAATGCATTATTGAAGTAAAAAAAAAAATAAATATGTTTGTTATAATTATGTATTTGTATTTGCCTCATGAGTTTTAGTAGCTTTAGTAGCTTCTCAGATGAAGAGAGGTGCTTTTGAGTTGGGATTCTGCTTGAGTGTAATGAACCACTTGCTAAAAATCAATCCGTGGATTAGAATTTAATACTACATATGCTTAACATGAGTGAGTAAGAGGCAGACTTGTTTAAATGGTGGAGTACATACTAACTATGCATTTGCATGTACACTATAATGTTGTATTACTCCTTTTTAAAATCACAATTACTTTTGAATCACAATTTCCACAGGATTAGTGTGAATCTGCACTCTCAGGATAGATTTAGGACATTGCTGATGTTTCTTTATATGAATTTTTGAAAATGATGTCAGAAAAAAAGGCATTTTTTGAAACTTATTTCTCAATATTAGTGACTTAAGATTCAGTCCTTAGTTGCATGTGGAATAAGTGTTAGACTCTATCCTAGCAAAAAGAGCTGAAGTTCCAGCCCACCTCCAAGTTGTGCATTTCCTAAAGAAGGGGAGCTTCTGGTGCTCAGTGTTTTTCAGGTCAAGGCACAGAAGACACGTGTGGGAATTTCATTAGTAGCTGAGTCCAGGGGAGCAGTGTTGTGTCAGGAAGGTTTCTGGGCCTGTTGCTGTGAGCTGTAACTTGTAGTTGGGGGGCTAGAGTAATGGGAAAGTGATTTACAGTGTGATTTGAGGTGTGTGAATCTTCAAAATAGCTGCAAAATGCATGTAGATTCCTCTTGGAAATGCACTTGACTGCATTTTAATTTATTATTGGGTGACTCAGAAAAAAAATCAGTGTTCTCTTCGGGAGCCATAATTCCATGAGAATAATGCTTTTAATTTAAAAAAAAAAAAAAGTCTGTCTACTGGATGTCCCAATTCTAGGTATAGCTGTTTGGATTTTTTCTTAGTAGCCTTTCTGAGTGTGTGTATTGGGTTCTTAATTATTCTTTTTATTTTTGGATCAGCTTTGAAAGGTTGCATAACTAAATTGGTAGTATATCTATCTTCAGATATAACACGTATCAATGAACAAACCTCCTGATATTTGGAGACCTATTAGAAAGCTAGAGTACAGAAAATAGGGGAAATGGGTTTCTGGCATCTGTTTAAACCAGCTACAGTTTTAGGTGTTTCAGTGCTATCTTTGCCCTTCAGAGAACTGCAGGTGGGTAAACAGGGCAGTCATCATGAAAGAGCTAAGTTTCTAACTGGTTTGACTGGAGTATAGAATTTTCTGTTCATAGAGCACCTGAGTTATACAGAGAGAACCCCCCCCAACTTTCTAAATATTCAGGCAAGCTGTATGTCTGCTTTTCTAAATTCAGCTTTGCCAAAACTGGAATGATACATAAGTTTCTGCATCTGGCACCTCCAATGTCAAAATGAACCTTTTCTTTCCTTATTCGCTCCCACGACATTGGGATCTGCCAGCAAACAAACCCCGTGTAAACCCATGGATGAGCAGTTTTAGATCGGAGAGGAGGATGCAGAGATGTTTGTAAACTAAGTTGGAACGTGGTAGAGAACAGTAACACAGCACCTGGGGTAGACAGCTGGTTCTTTGAGTTACGTAGCAGTGCCCAGCTCTTCTCGTCTAGTAGTAGTGATTTTCTTTCACTGGGCAGGCTGAGGATGTTAAGAGTAAACCCCTTTTCTAGCTACCTTCCAAAGAAGCTGGCCAGAGGACAAGCATTATCCCTCCTCCCAGTAACTGACAGGGCAAGCTGCACGCTAAACTTGGAATTGCATAGAAAGAGATGAAAGAGATAAATAAAGCTTAATTTAATTTGCCATGAGTTCAGAAACCAGAACCAATATGGAAGGTTAGCGAGTATTACAGAGCATTTGAGGAGATTGTTGCTTAAGGGTGTTTACTTGAATTTTTTTTTTTTTTAATGATGAATTTCCAGTGGAGCTTATCTTGAAAAGGTGCCTTCTTGAAAAGCTGAATAAAGATTAACAGCAGCAATTCTGTGAGTTATTGATCCAGTGCTGTTTGAGAAAGAACCAGGAAATAAGGATCTCAAATTAGAATGTAAAGAAAATTGCTCTGAAGCAATTTCAAGAGGTTTATTTTCTAGGTAGGGGTTTTCCTGTAAGCATATAGATTTTGTTTACAGGTTTTTTTCCCCTCCTAAACATAAGGATTTTGTTTAGAGGTATGCATTGTTTCCTTAGCAAGCTTACAGCACAGACTGCAGTGGCAATGCAATGATATGAGTGCTGCAGTGACATCCATGTAGGAGTGGTAGGGACTCGGAGGAACTTGGATTGCTTATGTTGGTGTCACCAGATTTTTCTGTCACTTAGCTGCTTGCCTGGCCTGGTCATGGTACTTAGGACCCTGCTGACTGTTGAGGTCATCTGCTCATGAGCTCTCGAGCACTTATTCACTTCTTTTCTTGTCCCACACACATAAGCATAGAAAGGTTTAGGTAGGAAGGGACCTTTCAGGGTCATCTGGTCCAACCCCCCTGCAGGGAGCAGGGACATCTGCAACTAGAGCGGGTTGCTCAGAGCCCCGGTCAACCTCCCCTGCAATGGTGCCAGGGATGGGGCAGCGACCATCTCTCGGGGCAGCCTGGGTCAGGCTCTCACCACCCTCAGTGTAAAAAATCTCTCCCTTCTCTCCTCTACAGTCTCAATCTCCCTCTTTTAGTTTCAACCATCCCCCCTTGTCCTGTGTCAACAGGCCCTGCTCAGAAGTCTGTCCCCATCTTTGTGACAGGTCCCTTCAAGTCCTGATACTCTCTGAAATGCATCGTATCTGTACTGCAGCCTTGGGTCATTTTAAGATTTTAATCTATTACTTAAAGGAAATTTAAGTACGCTGCTGTGACAGTTATGAGGTGGAAGGAGAAAGAGGATAGCTTTGTAAATTTACATTGTACTTCTATTTCAAAATGAGTTTGTTTAATATCCTGTAAACCCTGTCTGGATGCTTTTTACATTTCCAGAGGTGAAAAGCTGATCTTAGCTGATGTGAGATGAACTGTGTTTTCACTGTTGTGTGGATTGAGCGTATACTTCTTTGGAGAGTAGGTGATTCCCTTTTCATCAGTGGCTCTTCTACAAGGTTTCTCTGGGGAGCACAGCTATGAGCAAAAAAACATCTACCCAAAGATGATGCAAAACCCTTTCTTGTTGAAAGAATTGACATAATTGACTGCCACTGGCCATTATATTATGCAATGCATGGCTGAATGTGTCTGCTGTCCAGTGAACTGCATTTACTGTATTAACTTCTTGTTATTGCTCCCCTTGCAGAAGGTTTTGTGCCTTGGAGTCACTCATCTCTATGCTTCTCATTTTCTTTCAAAATCCATGCTGGTTTGAACAAGTTTTTGTATGTACACACACCTGTGAAGCATTAGTCCCTCCTTCTGTTTTTTGCCCCTTTCTCTACATTATGTGTAAGCTCTGTAGCTTTTTTTCCCCTCTTATAGCAGTGATTTTTATTTCTCGAGACCTTGACCGACAGTCTGTTTGCTTACAGAACCACCTCAGGCACACACTTCTGTCATTCTTTAATCTGTTTATTGTAAGAGTGCCCCATTGTGATAGTTACTAGGTTACAAGGCACACACATTCCTTTTTTCCCTTGTTGGTAGTGAATTCTTCTAGACAGCCATACCTCAGAAAATGCTTCCTACGGTTGTCATTTAATCTGTTTCTTTAGATGTCATCTCACATGTATTTTGAAATCGTCTGAAACAAAGCAATTTCTGCCTTCTTGACTGTTTACAATGTAAGTGTTGAATGGGTCCAACTATGTATTTTATGAAATTAAATGCTAGGATTAATAGTGCATCTGCTTAGGAAAGTTCTTTGTAGTCAGGTTTTTAAAAGAATCACGTTTGTACTCCATAAGAAGATTGAAAAGACAGGCAGTTTGAAATGGCATAATATTGAATTAACATGTACCAGATTATCAGTGCATGCCTGTAATAAGAGAATAGCTGGGAAAAGTTGTGTTGCTAAATAGATCTGTGCAGACAGTAGGAAGCATACAGGGAATTGCTTTCATCATGAATTACCTTCTACTGGCTGGGAGTTAGTACCGGAACGGGCAGGGAAGATTTGCAAGTGGTATATTGGATAATCTGATGGACAGCCAAGGGATGAGTGTGTCAAGAGCATCCTTAAGAGCTAGGAGTGTATGTACTTTTCAGCAGAGGAGAAAGGAGGGCTGGCTGGTAGAAAAACTGCTTTTCTCTGGTCTCACTGAATGGACTCTGAAGTGAGAATTTGCTGTTGAAGCATGTATGAGAAGAAACAACTTTGATACTTTTTTTTTCCCCCTCTGTCTTCCATCTTTATTGCTGCATTTTCTTTCCCTTAATAGTTGGAAAGAGGCAAAAGAAAAGGAGAGGGAGGGAGAAAGGGCTAAGTTTCGAGGCTGATAGATTTTAGCTGTCTGCTAATACAGAAAAATACAGCATTCTTAAATTTTCAGACAGTGTTCTTTTAGTGAAGTTAAATAGAAGACTCAGTATGGTGGTTCAGTGTAGAGGAATTGCTTAAATTATTTATTTATTTTTATTTGTCATCTTGTTTCTGGAGCTGTATGTGTAGAACCTATCCATTGCTGGCTTGTGTCCTGACACCTATGCATTTGATAGCATGTCTAACAGTATACTTGGAAGAGTTATGTTAAAACAGCCATTCAACTTCCTTTGTTATTGCATGTGAAAATTAATTTCATAACTTAATTTATCAGAATATATAGTTGTATTAAAATCAGAATGTGAACTGGAGGAGGCTTTAAAATTCATGGTGTCTCTCTTTTAGCTGTTAATTGGCCTTTTATTTTTGCAGGTAATAGCTGTGGTTTTAGTCCAGGGACTAAGTATTAATGTCTGATCACATACTTTCTTACACAGTTATTTTATGTAGGTTAATAAACAGTCAAATTAGTGTTCAAACATCATATCAGTGGCTCTTCTGGAAATTCTGTTTTAATTTCACTGTAAAAATGAACTAGTAAACAAGTATCTAATTACCATAATTATCATAGCAATGGTGGGGTTTTTTGTTCCAGAAGTCCAACTAACATGATGTAGCAAAATATATTCAGCTTGCAAGAGTGAGATGAAGTCTTGTATAAGTTGGTTGACTTGTCCACTTAGCAGATGGATTTAGTAGAACAAGTTAAGACCTCTGTCTTAACATACTGGTAGTTTGCAGAGTGGGTCTATACTGTTAAAATAACAAAGTATTCAGCATTATTTGACTTAATTTTTAAGTCATTTTAAACTTTGAGATAGATTACTTGTGGATAGTAGAATGCAAATGAACATGCCCAGATCAATTCCAGTAGCTTGTGTATTTTATTAAACTGCAAGTTTTACCTTCTTGTATGCAGTGATTCTGCAAGATGTTTTTTTATATGTTTGTAATTTTGTATCGCTGAATAGGCCCTGAGGCCAGGGCTGAACAAACACTTGGCATAACTGCTTGCTGAAGGTAGCTAGAAGAAATTTTTTTTTTCCTTACTTTTTTGGCATATTGCAGGACCATACATCAAGTTTTTCTATGTTCTCCCCAGATAATCAAGACTTAAGCTGTACCAGATACTTCACTGAAGAGCTTGAATGGTTGTCACATTTGTTCTTTTTTTTTTAATCATTTGATTAGCTGTTAATAGAGGATGTTTCTGTTGTGTAACTAAGAAAGCTAATGGGGAAAAAGTACTATTTCCTGAGTCTTCGCTTTCCCTTACATACCTGTGAGACATTTCTGCCTTAACAAGTGTGTGTGCTGTCCACTCACTGTATTGGCAGGCTCTCTGCTCCCTGCTCTGGAGTCCACTTGTGCTATCTGCAATTTAGCAAATAAGCACGTCCCACAGTAGTGTGAGAAATGGCTGCAGCCCTTGACAGTACTGGCCTTTAATTTTTGTGTCCTGTGGCTGCAGTTTAACTACTTCAAGTACTAATGTAATGTTTAAAATGGACATAATATTCATTTAATTTTTGTGCTTACCATGAGATCATGAGGAAAAACATGTATGCTCCTTTCTTCTTTGAAGGAGAACACATCTATGATGAGAAAAAGCATCTGTTTAAAAAGCCCAGCTTATCTATATTCTGATGTATATATGCAGAGAGGTGTTTTACTTGTGCAAGTGGGGGCTGCGGGCCCATTATTGCTGTAAAGGAAGCTCAGCTACGCTGTGTTCGTGTTCCTCGTTCTCTGCTACTTGCATCACCAGGTTTTGGACTGCTGCGTTTCCACTTGCTTTGCTTTGTATTACTGCATTGTGGGGGAACGCACTCGCCTGTCTCCTTAGCTTTAGAATAGGGGCAGAAATGCTGGGAAGGTATGTAAAGAGTGTCAAACTAACTGAGAAGGAGAGCTGGTCAAACCAGTTGTGTGAGTGCTGTCGAAGCAGCAGAAAGCATTATAAGCCAGGTGACAGAAAGCTTTCCACATGCCACAGGAGATGTGCGGCCATCTCACAGATGGCTGCTTATTTAAGGTATGCGGGCAGGCAGGCTTGGGCTGGGCTAACTTCAAAATATTAATTTGAGAAGTTCCTACCCTGGGTGTTTTAAGTTCACTTAGTGATTACATTCTCCTGTGGCGTAGGCAGCAGAAGGGATGTATACTGTTAGAGTGAGACAAACATCGCATGGAGGGGACTGAGGAGCAGGATGCTTGCCATACTGTTTCGATGATGATCAGCTCTGAGGAAGGAGCAGAGCAAGTGGTTGAAGCTTAGCAAAACAGCAGGAGAAGGTTGGCTAGTGCTTGCTTAGTGCTTTGCTATCTATCACTCAATATACTGTTTGCTGACCTACCATGATTTGCTTGTCTGATGCATAAACAAGGTATCATTACATAAAACTGTTGATCAGCTTGAGTCAGGATTTGCCTTTTTTGATTGCTTTTCACACCTCCTTAAGACACCATCAAAGACACTGACAGGCTGAGGGAGTTGGGCTTTTCCAGCTTGGAGAAAAGAAGGCTCCAGGGAGATGTTATTGCAGCCTTCCAGTATCTGAAGGGGTGTCTAAAGAAAGCTGGGGAGGGACTTTTTACAAGGGCTTGTAATGCTAGGATGAGGATAATGGCTTCAAACCGTAAGAGGGTAGATTTAGATTAGAAATTAGGAAGCAGCTCTTCACTGTGAGGGTGGTGAGACACTATAACAGGCTTCCCAGGGAAGTTGTGGATGCTCCATCACTGGATGTGTTCAAGACCAGGTCAGATGAGGCTTTGAGCAACCTGGTCTAATGGGAGTTGTCCCTGCCCGTAGCAGAGGGGTTGAAACTAGATCCCTTCTAACACAAATCAGTCTATGATTCATGATTTTGTATTCTTAATGCAGCGTTTTGTAAGAAGGTGATACCATAACCTTATTACTTCCCTGATTTGGAATAGTCACTTGTAAGGGTGACTGGGATAACAGAAGATGGATTTGAAACATGGAAAGACAGGAAGCTGCTATCAAATATGTATCGGGTGTTCAAATATTAACCGTGGCTTGCTGTATTTGTATGATTGATGTGTAACAGTCAAATATTAGCATGTTTCATTTCAACAAGCTACTACTAGGCAGGCAATGTTGATCATTTTAAGTTGTTTTCAAACAAACCCTTTTGCTCGCAAAGCGGGAGCCTTTTCTTTAGTGTCATTACTGCGTTTCTATCTCTGGCATTACAAAGCAGGCATCTGCTATATTCAGTGACCTGTGGTAGGCACAACAAACTTCGGGTATTCAAGAGAGATTTGAATATCAAGATGAACTTGATAGCTGCTCTATATGATTTCTTTGTCTGGGTACTTCTGATGTGAAGATAAATTGTGATCCTATGACAAATTTTTATTTCTGTTTAAAAGTTAGTAATCGCAACATGAAAAATAGTACTATACAGTGGCAGTAAGGGGAAAAACCCACCTGCTTAGGTCATAAACAGATTGAGGTAGATTTGGGCAGGTCTAAAACCCAGCAGATTGGAATGGGAAAGGCTGGCAACACTTTTAATGTGGTAAAGTATATTCTGGGAACCACTGAAAAATAGTCTATGGGGAGCACTAAATCATCATAATTTCTTTTCCACGCTTTAACTGGTTTATATAGTTACTGTTCAGATTCCCCATGGGTTTGATACAAAACCTGTGCTTTATTTATCATTGATATTAAGTGTAAAATGTTATGGATATGCAGTTGGTTGCATTTTATTGCTTTGCAACTAACTGAGTTATGCAAATAATTCTATTTCTACTTCCACAGAAATTAATCTTTCTCTCTAATACTAATTTACAGTATCATTTATGGAAGTAACACAATACAGATGAAAACTTAGTGTCCTTCCCAATATACTGTCTTAAGAGGGCTGTATTTTTCACCTGTTGCTTTTATATGAAGAGAAATACAATCTCATTTGCTGACTAGAGTGGAAATTTTAGGTGTGGTAACCAACATGGAAGTTCATGTATCTGATTTTACCACTTCTTTTCTTGTGGGAGTGGTGAACTGCAGTAGCTGAGCAGTGATGAGCAGCTTTGAGGTAGTAACACATCAAACAACGACACGTTTTTGGAGGTTTTAGAACACTTTAGAAAGTACTTTAGAAAAAGGCTTAAAATGAGCCAAAAAACCTCTCTGATCATTCAAGAGAAAGTGTCAGCAAGAACTTAGACTAGAGTAACTTCTATAAAAAAATGGTACCGCCACTTTATACTAAAGCAGTCTCTTTCTACAGGTCAGTATGTGGATTATTATATTATTATACTTTGTGTTATTATATATTATTATACTTGTGACAAGAGGGAATAGCTACTACAAGGTGAATTTTTCTTCCCTCTTAACTGCATTGTTTGCAGATTATCTTCCTGTTATTGACTGCATTATATGCACCAGTCTCGAAACACTAGATTTTTTTAACAGCTTTTTAGTTAAGTAGGAAGTAGTGTGTTCTGCTGCTATCAAGCTTTTTCTTGCAGTTGTGTTCCTTCTCTTTCCTTGCAGATTGAGATGGTCAGTGGGGATTGTTTCTTTTGTTAGTTTTATTTTTGAATAACAGTAGTACATTGTGAACTTTCATAACTAGCAGAAGTTATCAGAAAGTGCATAGACACCAAAAGAGTGATTGTTTTGGCTGTACAAACAGAGTGAATGGATTTGTTTGCTTCAGTGTTGACGTAAGAATAAATCCTTTGAAGCAAAGGGATTTTATTAGTATCAGAGGAGGTCTGTGTGTAAAATGAGGAGTCTTTGTAAAGTTTCCGCATTGTATATAAACTCTCACGTTCACCATCTCTGTTCTCATTTGTAGCTTTCCTTATCATTTGCTTTCTGGTTCCTACTGATTTGTGCTGGTTTAGGGGCTGTAGCATTCATGTTTGTTACTGTGAAGCCAAAAAAGAAAAGTGGTTTGCTTTTTACTTAAAGATGTATAATTGTCATTTGATTTGTGACTGTTGTCCCGCTGTGGCACATTCCCTTTCATGCTTTCAGCCCTATGCTCATTTTTCCATATGCTCTCCTCTTGTTGGTTAGCTGGCAGTTGTTGCCTAGCTGTTGGTTTCAGATACTAGTGGCAGGTTTTTAATTTGGTGATATTTCTTGGTAGAAACAGCTGGGCTGAGACTGCTGCTTTTTTTTCCTTATCTGATTTTTATACCTAGTAGAAAAAGCTGATAGTGGCAGCAATTAGTCACACACCTAATGGGATTCACATATCTCTCTATTTTAACAATGCCTCAGTACTTAGTGTTGGTTAATAAGGCAGGACTCTGGAGGAGTGGAGCCAAGCAGCACAAAGGGTTTGTTTCCTTTCAGACCGAGTCAAAGCACAGGACCTGGAGCATGTAGCTGAATGACTGGGTCTGTGTAAGAAAGCAGTAATTGTTGGAATAGCAGAGCTGAATTTGTAAATGAAAAAAAAGCCCGGTTTTTAAACAGTCTGATTTATTCAGTATTGGGCAATAGAGTTGCATTTAAAACTTAGGACTTCTGTAATGAATTTCTGCTAGTGCAAATGATACAAGGGTTTCTTGTGCTTGCTAAAAATGCCAGCAATCTTTCCAGACACCTGGCCATCTGGGATTCCTCTAAAAGATGATACAGTATTATATCCAGGCTCTTCCATAAGTGTTCTGGCTATTTGGATCTCAGTACGGTGTTCTTCTGGTAGAACACTTTCTGCATAGGTTTTCAACTCCTCAAATGTTTGCTCTGCAAGCTACTTTCTGAGAGTGCAGATCTGCCACGGACCATCTGTCCTCTTCCAGCAAGGGACTTTGGCTGCTTGAAACAGATGGGAAAAGAAAATCTCACCCCCATCCACCCCCAGCTCCTTCCTTTAGCTTGCTGGGTACAGTTATATTTTGCTGTATGGGTGGTGAGTGAGGACGTGACAGTAAGGAAGTTGAATATTCTGGATGGATGAGGGAGTCAACCTATGTAGTAAAAATGAGTAAGTCAAGACATATAATTGCTTTTGAGTCGTGTATAGGAAAATGAATGCTGTAAGGCTCTAGATTCTTGGATTTGTTGTTATTTTTATGGCTGAAGTGTCTTTCAGAGGTGGTTACTTGGAATTGTTGTGGATTTAAATGATGGGATTATTCTAAAAAGCTTTGCTTTATTTTATTTTTTTTTTTCTTTTCAGTTGTCTTGGCATTTACTATCCCACTAATTCCTGTTTGTTATCCTTGATTTCTCACCATTTAGAAAAACTTGTATTGGAGCATTTACTTAAGTCAGGCTGGAACATAACAAACTCTGAATAACACTTATGTATCTAATATTTTCATCCTTTGAATTTTACTTTCAGTAGTCTTCCACCACCACCCCCCAGTTAGTTTTCATTTTAATTTTGAATATAATATATTGTGTAATGTGAATTCTGCTTCTAGATTTGCAAAGGAAAATGATGGAGGAATATTTACCAGAAATGCAGAGCACACTGGAGCGGGTCAGTCTGTCAGATGATGCCTCTTCCAGGTCTCCAGATAATGAGAAGACTGATAAAACACCTGGAATGAAGGACTGCTCAAGCATCAATCGTACTGGAGATGATACTGGTGTCTCAGAAAAGGAATCGAGGTTGTTGCCCTTGGACCAGGATTCAACAGCGATTGGCATAAGCAGTAATGGGGCCCTGGCAGAAAGACGGGAGCAGCAGTGTGGCGGGGCAGACCACTGTGCCAGTACCTGCTCTGAAAGAAAGGCAGAAGGCTCCACAAAACCAGAACGTTTATCTACTGAAGAATTCAAACGACAGGATCCAAAAACTAGTGAGACAGAACAATCATTAATGGAAATATTACAGGAGCTAAGGGAGGAGTCCGACTTTGTGAAAAAATCGAGCGATAAAATCTATTCAGAAAGCCCTTATGACACAGACTGCACAAAGAAGCTTATTTCGACAATGCATCAGACTTCCTCACAGGAGGATTTGCTAAAGGAAATAGAGTCTGAACTTTTATCTACAGATTTTTCAAAGGAACGAAAATTCCCAAATGGTGTGCGGAAGGGTGAACATGCCTTGGCTGTGTTTGAAAAATGTGTGCAAGATAAATACCTGGAGCAAGAACAAACGATAAAAAAGTGAGTATTTGAGTATGCTCATCACAACTGGAGGTGTGTACTGAGCCATTCTGGTTGCACGTTGTATGCAACTGTATGAAACAAACAGCCTCTTGTGAGTTGTTATAAGGACAGTTAATTAGATTTTTAAAATTATGTTCTTGAAGTGAGGAATTATTTTTACTTGTGGTATGTACTTGTAAATAAAAATATGTGCTTAGATCTCTCAAATCTTGTGGAATTTGGCAGGATCTGAATAGCCAACTGTTCAGTTGAATAGTCTGCCAATGTCTAGAATTACTTAAATACTCTAAAAGTAATGGAGATCTAAAAATATGGACTGAATGGATTCTGCACTGTTTGTCTTTGGAGAAATGAATTTTTGTAATTACTAACTCCTTCAAATACACATTTTATTTATGAGCTTGAAATTGCTTGGTTTTTTTCAAATAGTATTCAGTCTCCTGTCGTAATCCAGCAAAGTTGCAAATCACTTGAAAGCTAATCCTTGAGTTGGAAATGCCATCTATAGATGAACTATCATCTTACTACATTTTATAGGAGGGCTTTTGAAATGCATGGCTAATAAACTTTGCTATAATAAACTGGGATTAATAGTTCTACCTGGCAGTATACTACATGGAGAATATTTATAGTAATCAAAAGCCAGTTCATTGCCTGATTTCTTGATTCCCCACTTGGCATTTCATATTCTGTTACCCCTTTAGAAATTATTTTTGCTAACAAAATGTGGCCTCTAACTTCACATTTATTCCTGCTTGCAGAGATGGAAATGAGTGTTGTACTCTTCACATAAGGCACTCTGATACCATGGTATAAAGGACATCAAAGGGAGGGAAACGAGGCAGAGGGAGAGGTGCCCAGTAGGGAAATTATTCTCTTGCACCGTACCAGTTTACCTCTGACAGAAATCATAAATGTGAGGAAAGTCAGCTGATGACAGGAAAGCTTGGGGAGTGCGTAGGTAGATGTTCTGTAATTGCAGAGGAGTGAGCATCTGAAGTGGTGGGCGTGTAAATGGCTGTAATTCCAGGAGATCATAAGTTAACAACTTTCTTGGGTTTTACTTGTTTATGGTAAACTCAAAGGCAGGTCAGCGTTTTCAGCCATGGACCAATTACTTTCTGGGAGAAAAATGTTTATATAAAGATGTGATTTATTATATATACCTACAGAAAGCTTTTTATATAAACATGTCTTTGGTCTCTTTTTTGCTAGCTGCTGTCCCTGCTGCAAGTTGAGACTCACCTTAAGAGACTAAGAGTGCTGTGGAACATTTTGTTTAGTCCAAAGGGCATTCTGGGTTGGGTTGATTTTGTCCCTGAGTTTATGATCAGCAGAGTTTCCTGTAACATTGCTCTGGAAATAGCCCAGTTGTCTCCTATGACCAGATCTAAGATATACAGGCGAACAGCAGTTTTGTGAATTAATAATTTGTAATCCTGGAATATTCATCAGTAGATTAAAAAACAAATCAGAAGTTCCAAGCTCTCTTTCACTGATGGTTTTGAATTCCTGGTAGTTTAGGAGACTAGTTTGTTTAGAATTTTTTTAAAATCCGCCACCCCAAACGGGAAGAGCTGAATATGAAAGTGTATGTGTACGGGGTGTTTAAATATCTTGTTCAGGTAAATGCATGCCTCCCACGAAGTAATTCAAGTAGTGGCTTAAAATATCCACCAACTGTATCTTCAAACTTTTGAATACATTTGAGACTCTATTCAGCAATTCTGACAACGCAACTTCTGAGTTTTATGTGTAACTATCTTCTGTTGCAGTACTAGAAGGTCAAACTAAATATGTGTCAGCTTCAACACAGGCTTCAAACAGCTGAGCTGCAAAGGAACAAACTACTGCTGAAAAAATTGAACATTATAAGGAATATGAGCATGGACACTGTGTAGTTACATACATACTTAGGACTTAAAGCAGGGTTCCATTTCTTAGCAGGTTCTTACCACTTCAAGGGCTACTCAGAGCATTCCATGAAATGAATAATATACCTGTGTCTTCAGACATTGGATTGGTGGAGCTTTCTGACTGAAAGTTACTGTCTTATAGGTACCTTAAAATTATTAACATACACTGTTCTGTAGTTGCATAGGGGTACCAAACGCCTCCTGTGATCGTGGGCCATAATAATCCCAAAATGCAGGAAACAAGCTATTTCCTCACAAGGAAGATGCTGCTTGCTGGTTTGGAGTTAAGTTTCACATGCAGAACATAATTCTGTTTTGTTTCTGGAGGTCTTTTGTGGATTGCATTAGTGTTTCTGGCTGTAACTCCCAATGAAATTTGCAGATCAAAGAGCAAACCCCATGCATCTCAGAATTAAAAAAACCCCAATACTGATGTATCTTTATATCATTCATTTTTTGTTTCTTTACAGACTGATTAAAGAAAACAAAAAGCATCAAGAACTGATTTTGGAAATATGCTCTGAGAAGGACAACTTAAAAGATGAATTGAAAAAACGAACGGAAACAGAAAAGCAGCACCTCAACATAATTAAACAGGTACAGATAACGAAACAGAAGTGCTGGTTAGTATCTCACCTGTGTACAGTGCCACCCTTGCCACTGTTTAACAAGACATCCTTGGTAGCATAGAGAAGGAAGGAAGGAATGGCTGGGCTTATTATCCTCAGCTTTTTAAGAGCATAAATCTGCTCTTCCATTCCAA
>JAAGNO010010572.1:25890-41592 GCA_033439905.1 Ceryle rudis
ATAGAGAAGGAAGGAAGGAATGGCTGGGCTTATTATCCTCAGCTTTTTAAGAGCATAAATCTGCTCTTCCATTCCAATGGCTAAAAACACTTCATGTCTTTGGAAAAAATTGACTTTCTAGATTCACATCACTTCAGTGTTTTGAGACGTTCAGCCTTTTATCCTGATAGGATTATTTGTTTATTGTATTTAGACAAAAAAGGAGATACTAATTTGTCATCTTCTGTTTCCTACTGCATCTGCTAATAGAAGCAGATGGGGTTGTACTTAGCGTTGTTAAATGTTAACAATATGTGGAAGCTGTACGTAGAGTAGAGCCTATTAACTGTAATCTTGCATATTATTTTGGTATTATTGGTTAACAATTCCCCAGTGAATTGTTAGAACCACGACAGGCCAAAGGGTGTGTGTTGGTATAGGCTGGTTTTAGTGTGGGAAGAAAAGGTGTCACCTCAGGTGTCACTGCTTGTTTGTTACAAAGCTGTCTGCTCATGTTCCTACAGTTGGTTGGCCAGCTTTACAAACAGATTACAGATTGCAGCTTAGAAATCTGGGATGAAGTAGTGTATAAAATACTAATTGCTGTTTGTCAAGAGTACTGGTGGTACTACCATAGTTCTCAGGTTTCTCTGTTAATGTCTGCAACACGCAGAAATCTCTTCTGAAAGCAGTGTAGCGTCAGGGCCTGTGTTGTGCCAGAGGGGTGTATTCAGCAACATAGAAGCTTAGTCTGTCTTTCAGTCATTTTCAAAGTATCTTTGCAAATTAAATTGAAGTCTTATTTTTAAGCTACTAACTGGAATTGTTTATGCCTGAATAAATAAGTGTGAGCAGCTTACTTGTTCTGGTTTTTCTCTCTTTCAATGATAGCATTGTATGGTTTCATGAACCTATATTACGCAGCAGTTACTTTACCCCATTCTGGAAAAAAATTAAATTGTGAAGGAGTTTGTTTTACTCTCTGGCCAGATAAGTAGGATGTGTGATAATTACGTGGAAGTGATTTCAGAAAATACTGGTTTGGAATGGAGCACTTTTATATTGTAGTTGGAGAGCACCTGGAGTTGTAAGATTAATTGCAGTGCAGCACGAGGTTTTTTCTCAAGTGTGATGCTGGTGTTTTATGTTACAATTTCTGAATTAGTGTGTTCTGGTAGCTGTCAAGTAAATGAAAGCTTGGCTGCACTCACAACTGTAAGCAAACTCTGCGTGCATGTGAAACTTTTGTATGGGCAAAGATTCATTTTCAGAGCTGGACAGGGTGTGAGCAATTAATTGTGTGGTAACAGAAGCATCTTAGGTTGTTCTTGCCTTTTGTGTAGCAGTTTGGAGTTGCACAAAAATGTAGGTTACTGCCCCTGAGGTCTTGTACTTTTTTTACACCTGCCACCCACCCCAAAACCAACCAGAAAAAACCCTAACAGTGGAGAATTTGCTTTCCCTGGCAACTAGTGGATAGTCACCAAGGCACAATTTGAACAGCTTTTGGGCAGCTTCACAGCTGAGGTGGCCACTACTTGTTCTTGTGCTAGTGCTGCTGCTTTTTGTACTGGACTTGCTTGATTGTGCAGTGAATGTGCTCTGGGAAGTGTTCCAGCTGAACACTGGTAATCATTCTACAACTGGATCGGGTCTCTGACTTGGTTCAGTAGGCAGCTAAAAAGTGTGTCATCACAATGACTAAGTGCCTCTTTATTTGCAGAGTTATTTTTTCAATGAATAATTCCCAGTCCAGTTCAGCATGGATGCATGACTGCTTTGCTGACACGGTGGAGGATATGGCGCAGGGATAGCAACAGAAGGATGGAAGTTCTGCTCTGTCATCTCGGCACTTGCTGTCAATCTAAATTTTTTTGTGTAGTAAATTACTATGCCTTGTGTTTTACTTGATTTGATGCATCTTCAGTCTCACTGAAGATGAGAATTGACATAGATCTTTCATGCTTGTATTGTAATGCAAAGCTAGATGTTGACATGGGTAGTAGCAGCTTGACAAGTGTGAGGTACAGGTAAATATCTGTTGGAGCGTCTAATTTTGTGTGAAATGTTCCCGCCTGTACAAAACATGATCAAAGTCCTATTTTCCTTATAATTAGATCATAATATTGTCTTTTAGCTGGAAGCAAGAATAGAAGAGCTTAATAAAGAAGTGAAAGCTAGTAAAGACAAACTTCTAACTCAAGATGCAGCAGCCAAAAACGCTATTCAGCAGTTGCATAAAGAGATGGCTTTTCGAATGGATCAGGTAGTATGGAAAACCTTTAATTATTGAGCATCTTATGAAAAAACCCTTTGTTCTTGTAGGAAACATGTAGCCTTGGTTTTTAGATCACTAAGGCAGCGTTTTCCCAAATTGAAACTGAGCATGCAGTTACATATGCATGTTTTTAACTGGCATCTGTGAATTTCTAAATAGTTGTTAACATTATAAAGTGCCTGATAAACTCTCTTTAATGTGTATGCTTATATGTATGGAATTCAGCCCTCAAGAAAATCCTTTCCTTGCCTATAAGCTCATCTTAGTTCAAAAGGAGGTAAAAGCTGTCAGTGGCATTTTCCAGATAAACTGTCACAGAATTAATATTTTTCTCAACTGCAGCATAAAGCTTTTATTTTGTCTCATGTTGCTGAGAACTGAGTAGGTTGATTTTTATTTTACCCCACCCCTTCTTAATACCATATAATGCAAGTATTTTCTCTCTTATATGACTTCTAAAGCTCACTCTCTGATTCTTTATTTTTCCTTTGAAGCAGAATTTGTTAGTGCTGGGGTGGGGGGAATCTGTGAAAAATAAGCCATGGGTAATGATTGTGCAGTTGGCATGTGGATGGGGGACCACAGAGGACTGGTACTGGGTATTTGCAAAACTATTGTGTTACTAAAACTTCCAAATACACTTCTTTCCTTCTGAAATATCAGATTTTATTCCAAGTTACTAATGCATTGATAACTCATTTGAGATGTTTAGCTGTGAAGCTGCAGCTACTTAGATATATATTTACTGGTAGAAGTATGAGTAACTCCAGTACTTAAGTGGGATCTAATGTTAGTGTTTGCAAAACTGGAGCTTTTAAGTCCTACTTTGTTATGCTACTGTACTGCAATACTGAAAATATCCAGTAATGTCTTCTAAAGATACAATATGAAAGACAAGATTGACTCTATTTTAATATTTTCCAAGGCAAACAAAAAATGTGAAGAAGCACGCCATGAAAAGGAAACAATGGTGATGAAATATGTCCGAGGGGAGAAGGAGTCACTTGACCTCCGAAAGGAAAAGGAGGTACTTGAGAGAAGAGTGAGAGATGCAAACAAAGAAATAGAAAAGCATACTAATAAAATCAAGCAACTTTCTCAGGAAAAAGGAAGATTGCACCAGCTTTATGAAGCCAAGGTATAGCTGAATGACTTGGGTGAATGATTTTGAAGGAATTTCTAGCTTGACTGGACTGTCTTTTTTAAAGGCTGTAATGGCATTAAATTATCACAGTCTTTTGGTTTTTGGGTTTTTTTTGCTACTTCTTCTGTGTTTTCACTCTGTATTTTCTCTTTTATATTACTAAAAAATGGTAATAAAGCAATAGGATTTTGCAGGCCGAATTCCAAAAATTTGCCATTCATTTTTTGGAAGCCAGTAAGAGATTCTCACCAGCCACTTTAAATTATCCAGGCCTTTTTGTATAGTGCTTCATAGCTGTGCTTGACAATTCTATTTCATGTGAAAGATCCATAAGCCTCTTATGAGCAATTTACTATGTATAGAAGGATCTGAAAAATACATCTTAATTAAAGTCCTAAAAATTATGCTTCCAAAACAGAAAAATCACCTCGGTCTCCTCTCTGGCATGAACAGGAAGTGGGATCATGACTTCAGGTTTCCTAAACAAAACTTAACACACTCTCTGTCCTCCTAACTCCTGAGGATTGTATTAGAGCCTCACAGGAATGGTACTGCCCTTATATGGTGCTGCTTTAAAATGTTTGGTTAAGATGCGCCTATGACTTCAGGAAAATTTGAAAGTTTGCCTTACTGTGGTGGTTTGTGGATACTGGTATAGAAGGTTATGCCAGCAGTGGGCTTCTGTTAACATAGCACAGGTTGGTGATTTGACTGGCATACGTTTTGCTGTTGGTGCTCACATTAGTCTGCATCTGTATAATTAATAATAGCATTCCACTGGTGTCACAGTTTCTGTCTGTAGCCTTCTATTTTGAATGAAATTACCACTTTGAACCCGTATTCCCTCATCCTTCTGAAAAAAAAAAGTAAAGATAGGACTGTGCAGCTTACCCAGGAGATACTTTAGATCAGAACTCTAGACTGCTTTGCCTTTTAACAGATATGTAACATTGACATATACCAACAGTAATGCAGCCTTGCTTTGCTCTTCAAACCAGAACACTTAATGTGTCTTTTTTTCCCCACTGTATTATGGGCTAAGCATTATCAAATATTATCTCAAGTATTTGCATGCTTTTGCAAACTCCACACATTACGGGGGGGAAAAAAAACAACCCTGCATTTGACACTTGAGCAGGAGTTTTGTTGTAGAAGCACTTAATGATTTAAAGCCATACTATAAAATCTGTGAAATCTTCTTAGGATGGTGAAGCCACTCGACTCAACAAAGAAATAGAAAAATTGAAAGAAGAAATCAATTCACACGTTATCAAAGTAAAATGGGCTCAGAACAAATTGAAAACAGAAATGGATTCACACAAGGTCAGTGAAGCAGTACTGATACCGTGACATGAAAATATAGTCAGAGGAATGTAGTTACTCTACTGTATTCTTTGTTTAGTATAAAAAAATGTTTCTAAAGTGTTTTTTTCCTTAATTTGAATACCTGTCAGAATAGTGCTCTTAAAGATACTTAAACTGACATGGAAATGTTGAAAGAATGTGAGGGGAGGATGTATGAGGGGATTCTGTTTAATCTGGTAGCAAACTTTTTTTGTGTGTGTGTGTGAATTACCTATTGTCTTAGTTTAGCTTTTATGTGATAGAGTTAAATCTATCATCTGAAAATGTGCTTGGCACATAACCAAGAGATCCTTTTATTGTGCTTTCGATGTTGGAACAAACGAAATCACATAAATGGCTGAATGGAAGCAAGAGGAAAAATAATGCTGAACATTTTTTGTTGTTGCTAATTCATTCCAGGCTGAAATAGGAAACTTTTATTATGAGAAATGCTTTTCCCAGATTAAGTTAGATACATAGATTAAACCCATGAATTATTGCTGTTTTCTGCAGGAAACCAAAGAACGCCTCAAAGATGCAATGACAAAATTAACTGAAGCAAAAGAAGAAGCAGACCAGATAAGGAAAAACTGTCAAGAAATGATAAAAACCTATCAAGTAGGCACATTTTCTCACAAGGGTGAAATTTGTGTTTAGTGTCTGAATCTTCTTTTTCCTCCCTTTCTATCTTAAGGTGTAGCAGGGAAGAATTACCCTGTCCAAGTTACAAAGCTGAGATGAATAGTCAAAGGTTTCTTTACTTTAAAAAATAAATAAATATGAGAATTTTTGTCTCGATTGGCATGCAGTGTGGGGTCTTTCTTGGCATGTTTAGAATTATTAGATGTGTACATACAGAAAGAACTCAAGTTATGTGAAAAGCTGTCTGTATGTTCATAAAACTAGAAAGGGGAACATAAAACTCTGAAACTCCTCTTTCTTCAATCCTTTTAGGAGTCAGAAGAAATTAAATCAAATGAATTGGATGCAAAACTCCGAGTAACTAAAGGAGAACTGGAGAAACAAATTCAGGAGAAGTCTGATCATCTGGAGGTAAGTATGCAGTGTGTGGAGGCAACAGGGTTGACAGTAGCTAAGAACACAAAGAGTTTTTAATATTGAGATTCTTATTTTAAGCTGCTTACAATTTTTGCCAAACATTTTTCTCTTTGACTTAATACTTCTTCCCAGGTGTCTGCCTCCAGCCCTGCTTTTTGGAGGATGTTTTCAGCTATTACCTTGAATTCACTTTTTCAAAACAAATTTGTGGGAAAATTATGATCTAAAGAGGATAAAATATAACTGCTTTTTTCATTTATAAACATGAACGTTGCTCTAAGTTAGAGCATACATTTAGATGATAGGCAGGCCTCTCTCTCATCCGGATTTTGCCAAGCTGTGTGGCAAGGAGAGACAGAAAACAGCCTGTGTTCTGTGTAGAGATTTGCTATCCCCAAAGGTAAATTCTGTAATGCTTTAGTGCTTGCTCGCAGCTCATTTGTGCAATGCTGTCTTCAGAGTTAACAAAGTGTCAGCTTGCCTAGAACTTTCCCCAGGGGCTGTTGTGGTATAGACTTGCACACCAAACTAGAGTGTGTAATCTCAGTTTTATTCTCAGTTCTTCACAGAATAAAGAAACTTTTAGGCTTGGCTTGTCTTTTTGAGTAGGTAAAGCAAATCTTTAGGGTACTTGTTCTGCCTCAAGCCCCCTTGGCTGTTGTTGTGGTCTGCATTGGCCTAGATTTATTTTTTTTTAATGATATCATGGAGATGCCACTGTCCATTCAAATTTCTCAAGCAGCTTCTCACTATTTAAAAAGGTGCATCATGCGAAAATAAAAGAACTGGAAGACCTGAAGAGAACATTTAAAGAAGGCATGGATGAGCTTCGAACACTGAGAACAAAGGTAATGTGTCCTGTGTTGGATTCAGTAGGGCTAAAGGCACAGCACTAGGTTTTGGAAGAAGACTATATTCAGTCTGTTAATTGTATTTTTACTTCTTCTGGAATACTCAGTGTGTTTAGAGACTGGCTGGCATGAGACTAGAAGGCATATGTAACTGTAGACCCTGGGTAGCCTTTCTTAGGAATCCTTTGATAGATAGCACAACTGTTTGTTTCATAGAATGCACCTCATTTGATAGAAAAGTTATGAGAAACACTTTAGTAAACATCTTGTAAGTTTAGTAACTTTGAAAAATGAAAAACACTTGTTAATTTTTCCTACCTGTGAAGCTATTTTTATAGAAATTATACATAGGACTTATGGAAAGAGGTATATGCTGTCTATAACTTCTGAACAGTCTACAGATTAGTGTCCAGTCCCTCCATCCAGAGCAAGGATTTAGCTCAATAGGACCTTGGAAAAAGGGAGGAAGATGTAACAAGGGATTGGCTTGGTGACTGGGAAAAGATGATGTCTTTGATCCTAATCCATTAGACTGTTAAGTTTGAGTCTTTGGACAAAACTAATATTAATCACACTCGTTTAATTTCATTTTTTTCCCCTTTCTTTGTCTATTTTTCTTACTGTATTTGATCTGAAATACTTGGAATATTGTTCTAAGCTACTTAGAACCACCAAAAAAATAGCATAGGAGCTATGTCCAATTGTCTAGACATTTGATCAAAATAATTCAGCTCTGCAGTTTGGGAGAATAAACAGTTTCTGATTCTTTTTCTGTTCAGGTAAAGTGTCTAGAGGATGAACGTTTAAGAACAGAAGATGAGTTATCGAAGTATAAAGAAATCATTAATAGACAGAAAACTGAAATTCAGAATCTGCTGGACAAAGTCAAAACTGTAGATTGTCTGCAAGATCAACATCAGAGGTACAGCTATGCACTTTGAGGAATGATTTGAAAGATTATCTGGGATGTGGGAAGGTTTTTCTAAATTGAAATTATTGATGCTTTAAAACATATGGTAATTTGAAGAATCTCTGTCCTAATCTAAGTGTTTTTCTAGTATAAATAGTATTGCTAGTACTAGAGATAACCTTTGCGGCCTCTTATAAGATGAAGGAAGTGAGACTAATAATGAAAGATCTCGAACTAGATTTATCAGAGTAAGAAGTGCTTGCTTTCTGGCATACTCTGTAGGAAGTTATGTCTTCTCAGTGTCTGCCCAGTGTTCATTTTATTGAAAGATTAAGGGAAAACAACTAAACTGGAAAGATGGATTGCTTCAGAATTGTGATAAAGTATTTAACAAAAAGAATTTTATGTCTTTGACAGATGCTGTATTCAGATAGTAGGGAGCACTTGTATTTCAAATTGACTGGAATTCACTCTGCTGTGTCAGTTTGCTCATTTAAGAATATGAGGGAAATAATCTTAAAGAGTTGGGTTTGTGAACACTTCAGGACTATCTGAGCATAGTCATGTTTCTGTATGGTTCTTATGGACTAGCATATACAAATGCTGTCTGTTTCACTGATGCTGATGATGTTGCATAAATGGTGATAGACCAATATCCTAGAAGCAGAACCACCCGTGTGTCCCTCCTGAGCTTTTGAACAGTTCTTGTATATCACTGACCAATAGTTCAGTGATTATGTGCCTTCCTTAGGGTTTAGAGAATGCAGCCTTTTCCATTTGCTGTGTGCTGGTCAGCTGTATTGGCACCATGTCGTCAGCCTTTCGAGGGGAACGGCAATATGTTAGAGCCCACTGAAGTTTGCATTTGGATCGATAACAGTTATTTTTCAGTTAAGAGCTTGCCAAATGAATTAAAATGACTGTGATTGCACTGTGGAAACTATGAATGTGTTTTTCCCAGTTGTCTTTTCCTATCAGTAATTGAGGCATGCTTAAATCCCTGTCTCATTCCTATCCAATTTGGATAACTTTTGTTTGTTTGTTTGTTTTTAAGTATCTTTCCTGTACAATACTTAATATCCCTACATGGAGTTTTATACTGCCTTCTATTTCTCCTTTGGAATGACTTTTAACATGTTTCCAGTACTCCTTAGAATGTTTGATAATTTTATCTGCGTTCACACAAAATCCTGTCTGTTTCTTGATGAGAAAAGAATAGAGAAGACCGGTTTCTTTAGCCTAGGAAAGAGAAGATGGAAGAGGGATGTCCTTAGATTTGTAAAAGTCAGTTATAAAGGGAACGTTCAGCTATCGATGTTTACTGGAGGAAAAATTTAAAGAAAGAGTTTTTCAGGAAAGATGATTTTGGACTGAATGCTGGGAAGAACTTTGTGGCTTTATCTCCTTCATTGGAGAACTTTAAGGAAAAGCTAGAGATCTCTTTTAGGGTGGTCTAAACCTTTAATTTTGTCTCGTTCAAACCCTGACTGTTAACTGGAGATTTCTCCTTTCATAATGAAACAACTTTTTGGAAATGTAAAATATAAGCGCAGCCTTCTGGCAAAGGTTTTTGTGTGGGTGCTATAGGTGAGGGTTTTTTCCCAGCATAAATGGCTGAAAAAAATCAGTGCTTCAGTTGTTCAGTCTTAGTCTTCTGAAAGGTGGAATTAGCCTAGGCTGGACTGTAAGGGCATGGTGCAGTGCATTTGTTGTTAGTGCTTGCTAGGGCAATGCTAGCTAACTTCATTAACCACATGAGCTCATTTTGGTAGCAATGGACATCTAGTAAAAATCAGTTACTTAGTTTTGCAAAATTTTATATAATTTTCAGAATTATTAATAATATGGATTGCCTAAACGGCACCTCTTCTTGAAGAAACATGTTGATATGAGGTTGTTGATTTAAAGTGAATTACACTGTCTGACAGAGAATTAAATGAGGTGTGTGCCCTTGCTTCGTGTAACAATTTGAAATTTGAATATGCACAGTCCCCGTGAGAAAGAGAGGTGAGGGTTATTCTGCTAGTATTGCAATGTAAGGTTTTAGAAAGCTGTAGAAAATGCTATAAGTAGTAATAATATTGTAAGAGCAAATGAGGAGGGCACTTTTAGTCTGTAACTTTTTTAACAGATATTGAATTTTGGAATTAATTTCAATCGCTTTGTCTAAAATGTTGATCATAACTTTCTCACTTAAATCGATTGCATGTGATAGATCAAACGCCTCCTAATGGGAGTGCTTCCAGAGAAAAAAGAACTTGTTTTCTAGAGGATTGGGGGAAAGTGGAGCAAGACAGGTCCTTTGGATTGGAGCTGCACTGCTTGGATAAGGGTGTTTCAGAAGTTACTGTACTGTTGTCTCAGAGAAGCTCGTATTTCCCCAACTCTTAAAGAAGTCCTCTTCCAGAATGACCACCTTTGCAGGGTTTGGAGACCTTCCTCTTGGCTACATGATCTGTTTTCAGGGGCTTTGTTTATACAGGGAGATCATCTTCCTTCAAGAAGCTGGTGACTGCATGTCCTTCTGTGGAACACAGATACCTGTCACTTCAGCACTGCAGCATGACACAAAATGAAATCGGCGAACTCCCTTGGCATTTAAAACCATCCAGTGGCTAACAGATGCCCCAGGATCATTAATTTTTCCTCTGCCTTATTTGTTTGTGACCTGAATAATTTTATTTCAATAAAGCTTCATATCTTTAAGCTCAGTTTATCCTTAACAAGATATAATTGTTTTGACAGAGATGAACAAGAAATCAGTGCTTTAAAAGAAGAAATTGATGGTTTCAATTCTCTGGTTGCTGATCTCCAGAAGGACATTGAAGGTAGTCGGAAAAGAGAATCTGAGCTATTGATATTCACTGAAAAATTAACCAGTAAGAATGCCCAGCTTCAGTCTGAAAACAATTCCTTACAGAGCCAGTTGGATAAGCTTTCTTACAGCGAAAGAGAGCTGCAGAATCAGCTGGAGTGTGTTCAACAGGCTAAAGATGATCTGGTGAGTAGAGCATGCAGCTTGGTTTTGGCACTAGTAAGATGCCTGATACCAATGAGATGTGGCACATGAATTCTGCCTTCTGTCTTCACTTACCTGACCACAATTTCTTGTTCGAGTTTGTCACTTTGATGGAATAATAGGAGCGGGGTAGGTATCTAAAGGGCAAGAAATCCTGAGGCACACTCTACTGCAGTGAGGGGTTGTTAACCATATTATTGTTTCTGGACACACAGAGTTGTTCTCTGTGCAGCTGTCATTAAAACAATCAAAAGGTTGTAATGTCTGTGAAATTTATTACTGTAAACTGTTTCTTAGCTTCTGTTTGTACTATGAGATAAATGTAATTTTTAATAAACTTAGTATGTCAAAGAAGGTAACATGACTGCCCTGTACAGCTCTGCAGGGCTCTGTACTGCATCCTGTAGATGTTGTGAAGATAGTTCAGGTGGCTTACTGCAGCATTGCCCTGTGCGGCATAGTCATTTCAGTGGTAGTGTGTACCCGAAATGGTAAATGTAAAATGTGGACAAATCTGAGGGACAAAGTGCAGAGTTAGGGCTGCTGAGCATACAGTATGGTTAGGCTGGATTATTTTGTATATGACTGAAGATAAAACTGTAATTTCAGGCCACCAAGTTACAGAAGGAGGAGGCTCAGCAAAAGCTAGAGGTAGAGACACTACAGGCTCAGCTGGCTTCAGAGCAGAAAGAACTTGCAACGCTGAAGACCCATGTGGACGAACTGAAAGATGAACTGGCTACCCAGAAGCGCAAGCATGCAGCAAACCTGAAAGATCTCACAAAACAACTTCAGCTAGGTTGAAATTATTTTCTGATATAATGAGTCAGCCCTATTTGTAAGCCCCTTCACAGTGTCTGGCAGAGACTATGAGTCTTGTTTGAAACAAGCATAGACATAAAAGGAAAGGTTTAGTTCTAAAGAGCTTGGCCTTTGTTATCATGTATGTGACTACTGAAATGTCACCGTGGGCATGTATGAATCCTGGTCTGTGTAGGAGCATATTCAAAAGTTGCTAGAAGTTTCCTAGTTGCTGACTGTATCAGGAAGGCTGGTGACAGTTAATTTTTTAGTATATTAAACAGAGCACTTCAGTTTTTAAAGATGAGTATGAATAGCCTGACTAATTTTGTCGACGAATCGAAGTGATTAAATGCCCAATAATGCCTATGCTCTGAATGCAAACGGATTTGAATATAATCAAACATGTTTGAAATGTTTCTTGAAGAAGAGGTCCTGTTGGCATAGTGCAAGACAAGTTCAGTGTCTCTTTCTGTACATACATGCACTTTTCCTCTCGATCCCTACTGAATGAGTGGTGCTTCTGTCACAAGTACTGCACTAGGCTCCCAGTAGCGGTACAGTTATGAGATCCCGGAACAGAGTTGCCATTCTGTCATTCAGTAGTTATTTACATGACAGTCCTAATCAAAAGTAAAATCAAATTTAAGTCGTCTTGTTCCTGGTTATGTAGGACATTACCTCCTTCAACTAGCAACTGCTGGAGGTTGTAGGGATTGTGGTGGATGTTGCATCCAGGTGCTTCATGGTTGGAGGCAGGGAGAAGAGCGGGGCTGTTTGGTTTTGGGGTTTTCCTGAGTTGCTGCCATTATGTTTCAGTTATTAAGCCACATTAAATAAGTGCAGATCAGAGAGGTTTAGAGTTTTTGTATGTTGTGTAACACTATGACTTCTGGATTTTAACCTGCTGTTGGTAACCATCATTTTGTTATGCTTTTAGCACGGAGGAAATTGGATCAGATGGAAAATGGTAATTACGACAAAGAAGTCAGCAGCATGGGGAGCCGTTCCAGTTCATCAGGTAATATAACACATAGCAGGGCTGCCAAAATAACCCTTTGATCTTAATAAGGTTGCCATGGTGTGCTGCCGTGAGCCTTGCTCTTCCTGTGGCTTGTGCATCGGCAGTGTGTAGGCAGCCTCCCATTAAAGCTGACAAAATAGCCTTTAAACACCAAAATGTGCTTGGCTGAAGGCAGTTATAGGTCCTTATTCTTATTGCAAGATTAAAGTTTAATGCTTATATGTTTCATTTCTTTTTAAACACTACCTTCTTTTATTTTGTTGCTTTTATGTTTGGGGATAGGACTCCAGAGGACTCCAGTTTATAGAGGACCCTCTTAAATGCTACCAGAGGCAAAACAAAACTGAACAGTGGCATCCAACATTGTTTAATTGCAGTATTGACAGTGGCAACTCTGAAAAGGATAAATCAATTAGTATGTTTAGAGGCATCGCTGTATTTGTGTAAAATGCATTACTTTCTATCTGGTTAGAATTAAAGCAATTATCTTTAGCCTTGAAAATGTCACCTGTTTTCTTCCTCCAGTACCTGTGAGTTCTAAGTTGGGTTAGTTCTGTCAAGCTGTCCTGTAATCTCACTGTATGAGAGAGAGAAATACTTAGAGAAAAGAATGGAAAGAAAATAAAAACTTCAAGCTCTAAGTGATCAGTGCCTTGAAGTGCTGATACATTTGGCTTCCATCAGTCTGTACAGTTGACACAGTCTTTTAATATTAGTGGACTCCAAGTACCTTAAAATCAGCTCAGTTTTGTGCAGAGTAGTATTAATGAATTTGAAGGTGCTTATGCAGGAATAAGTGTTACTGAAGCAATCACACTTCTGCTAAAGGAACTGTGCCCACTTTAGGGCACTATGCTGCTGTCTCACCATGTATCCTTTAAATGGTATAAGAATTTTTTATATAAAACCCCACTAACCTGTAAGGGAAACTGCCATTCTGGAGAAGATACTACGTTTCAGTAACTCAGGAAGAATGCCTGCACTGCACTAGTGGAGACCTTTATACCAGACGTTTATCTGGTATAAAAGCAAGAAGAGCTTTTACAAATCTGAATGTATTGGCAGGGTCCCTTAATGCGCGTAGCAGCAATGAGGATCGGTCACCTGAGAATACCGGGTCTTCAGTAGCTGTGGATAGCTTCCCAGAAGTGGACAAGTCTGTCTTGGTTGAAAGAATACTCAGGCTACAGAAAGCACATGCTCGAAAAAATGAAAAAATGGAGTTTATGGAGGATCACATTAAACAACTGGTGGAGGAAATCCGGAAAAAAACAAAGTATGTTCTGAGTTCTGTTCATACAATTTTTCAGTGTTGAGCTGGTGTGCTAGACAAATATTCTGGATTTTATGTAAGACAAGTAATTGCCCAACTGAAAATATTTACAGCAATAAAACTGTTGCAGTAACAGTAGATCTCAGAGGCAGGATTAGTCTTGTGTTGGTTTCTTCCTTACCTTTCCCCAGCATTTGCAGTAATTGCAGAGGTTTTTATTACTAAAATTTTTCATGAGGAATAGACTGGTGCAAGTGTTTTGAGCTGGCAAAACGGTCCCAAGGTGTCTGATTTGAGGTGGACACTGCTGCTGGCTAACAGAAGAGTCCTTTTCCTGCTCTTAAAAGGGTGCTGATTGTGTTTGTTTTGGAAGGAGAACCTGCATAATTATAGGTGGTACTCTGGCATGAATATCAAAGAAATAACATGCCTGAGCCAAAGATGGTTGGAAATCTCATTTTACAGGATGATGTCTGGAACTTCAGCTAGGAGAGGAAGAAATTGTGGCATGTACCTTCCTCTGGAAAGTGTACTTGTCTGTTAAGTTGCTTAACGGGCCTCTATATTTATGCCCATCTGGTACCATTTCACAGAACATGATCACAGCTTTTGAAGACTCAAGCAGAGACTTTTTGTCAGCTCTAGAAAGCTTAAGATTCCCTGTCTGGAGTCTTTCAGCAGAGAAAAGTAGAGGCATTTAAGTACCATTTTTGATCCAGGAGCAGTATTACTTTCCCAAAATATTTCTAAATATGTAAACCTTGAGCATTATAGTGACTCAGTTTACCAGCATCTCCTACAGCACTTCTGGTATCCCAGGTTGTCCTCTGACCTAGGAATTGCAGGAGCTGATTTTAGGTCCTTTTTTCAGTAAAACAGTAGTGCTTGAAAATAAAATCACTCTCATATCAAGAATCTGAAGTTAGTTCAAGTGTCTGACTTTTCACTGCCTTGTAATGCTAAGATGTTGGTTTTTTTAAACTATTTCCCCCCCCAGAATTATTCAGAGTTACATTTTGCGAGAGGAAGCTGGAACACTATCATCGGAGGCCTCTGACTTCAACAAAGTACACTTGAGTAGACGGGGTGGGATCATGGCATCTCTGTATACATCTCATCCTGCAGATAGTGGTCTCACACTGGAACTCTCCTTAGAGATAAACAGGAAGCTGCAGGCTGTGCTAGAAGATACGTTACTGAAAAATATTACACTGAAAGTGAGTAGCTGTGCCACTTCTTCCCCTCGGTCTTGGGGTTCTGAGACCCTGCCTCTGGAGACATGCGTGCTGTTAAAAGGAGGAGGGTTCTCAAAGGACAGCTCACTGTGATAGCATTGGGTTAATCAAAGTTAGGTAATGTGATCCAAGCTGAACGTCTGCTTTGGGACCCTCGTACGTTGCACTCATGGGCTGCTCCCTGAAATGAATTTTGGGCTGCTTGTGCATTCAGTGGGGAGGGGCCCCTCTCTGCGCTCCCCGGTGAGACATGGGGCTGTGGGCACGGGCTCTGTGTGCCTGTCCTGTGCCAGCAGCTGAGTGCCCTGTTTTGCTCCTGGGGCAGTGTGTCTGCTGCATAGGAAAGACAGCAAGCTGTGAAATGCTGCGTGGGCTGCCAGCTGGACTGCAGTGTTCTGCAGAAGCTGGAGATCTCTCCCTATAATTACCATTCCCCTTGAACGCTGTACTTGCTAGACCGACTGTAGAATATTAGTAACTAGGAAAAAAAAAAAAGTGTTGCTGAGAGCTTTGCATCACTTCTTGAAATTAGCTTGTCTTTCTTCAGCTCTGTCTAATCATTGGCATTTGTTCTGGATACTTGAAAGTGTCAACCTGCTGACATAAACAGTAATTATAACTTATTAGTGGATTTTGTGCTGATTGCCTCATTTTCCTTCCATATCTTACCCTCTTCTTTTTTTTTTTTTTTTTTTTTTTTTTTTTTTTTTTTTTTTTTTCTTTTTTTTTTTTCTCCATAAAAAACCCTCAAACCTCTGGAAAAACAAAAAGACAGATGATATTCA
>JAAGNO010010572.1:41602-70497 GCA_033439905.1 Ceryle rudis
CATTCTTTTTTCTTTTTTTCTTTTTTTTTTTTTGTTTGTCATTTTTTTTCTCCTCAAAGGAAAACCTTCAAACTCTAGGAACAGAAATAGAACGGCTTATTAAACACAAGCATGAACTGGAACAGAGAATAAAGCAGACATAACTAAAACTCTGATGGAATAACCAACATGAAGATGCAGAAAAGGCAGGTGCTACAGACCACTGTTTTTTACATTTTTCCTGAAATTGGATTGCCTGCCAGCACAAGCATCCGGTGTTTTGCATATACAGCCTTTAACCATGCAGACTGTCCTTACTCGTGTGAGAGATCAACAGGGTTTGGCATCGGTGTGGTTCTGTGTACTCAGTACCAGCCTGAGGTGGTGTTGAATTTTATTACACATACATTTATCTAAAACTTTTATTTGAAATGACATACAGATTCTTTGCAGTGCATACTGTGTTTCGAGTGAGTTGCAGTGAGATTTTAATTTCTGCACTGTATAATCAATCAGTCTCTTAATGATGGACCTTGAAAAAATAAAATCAATTACATCTTAGTTGCTGTTGAACATATCCAGTGTTACTGAGCTTTAAGGGCTTTCAGACATTATTTAATTTCTTGCATATTATTTCTGATATTTAGGTTGATTAAGCATTTTTGACATGCACACAGAAAAACACCTTGTCACAAAATTTGGGGGTTTTTTAAGTGGTGGCCATGATACTGCATATTTTCTGCTTTAGATTAATATTCAACTGATTAGTTTATTCAAATGAAGTGAAACAACAGTAAAACTAAGTAATTAAGAAGCTTTCTGACTCAGTTATTGAAGATATGCAACTGGAACAAACGTCAATTCAATAAATCCTGTAAACCCTTGATCTTTAGACATATGGATCTGAAGAAGTCTGATACCAGATGGTTAATAAAGTTTTCTGGCCTTGTACATAACTAACAGAATTTAAAAAGTTGGGAGTTTTAACTGCCCATTGTTAGGTATGTACAGGTAGACATTGTGATTGCATCTGTCTTTAGATGATGAGAACCTGTTTTCAAAGACAAATAGAAGCTAACTAAAGAAGCTAACTAAATTGTCTCATTAAGTGTGGTAGACGAGCTAGTGAAAGTAATAGACATATGTGTAAATGGGATTTTAATCTATTGGTTGGACTGTGAAAGTGGCACAGAAATCTCTGCAACTCCTTAATTTTACTGTTGTGAAGAATTTATGCGTTAAAATGGCAGGAACTGAGAACTGTTACTTAGTTCTTCAGTGGCTGAGAGGATGATGGAGGAAGAGTATGAAGGTGACAAGATTTTGGTTAGTCACAACATCATGTTCACATTTTAATTCCAGGATAAGTAATTTAGAGGATCTGAAATATTTGTATTCCAGCAGTAAATCCATATATTTCTGTATTTATTGCCTTTTGACCAAAATTAATTGACCAGATCATAGTGTAAATATACACTTTGGGTTTTTATTAAATACTTGAACTTCCTATCATGAAAAAAAAATTCAGTGCACATTTACCATAGCAATGCTTTAGCTGTTTTAATTAGAAAGGATACTTGGGGGTGGGGGGTTGAATCCGTCTTACCAAAGGCACCATTTACATCATACACAAAACAAGGGACCTGAATCCAACAGCACCCAGCAGGATAATTTATCAAATCATCTCAGTGACTTAGGGGCGTGTACCCCATTTTTGGGTGCCACTGAGTCATTTGAACTTTGTAATGAACCAAATCATGCAAAAGGCCCTGACTTGGTTTGAGCAGCTTGATTCAGAAATGAGACTTCCTTTTTACTTGGAAGATCATCATCTCTGGAAGTCCTTGTGGGGTCAAGATCTGGTTTGTGGTCCAGAGAGCTTCAGGAGTCTTGGGACGGCAGGTCCCTTCAGTATCAAAGGATGAAGTATTTCTTTAGAAAGAGGGGTGGAAATTAATTATTTAAAGCCTGACCAAGCATTGTAGAAACTGTGAGCCTTTAATCTGGGTGGGGTTTTATACATATATTTTTCTAATTCCTAAGAGCAACAGTTATCTGAAGTGTTAGGGAACTTGGACCAGTCCAGTCATGGGACTACCTCTGCTTTACTGTTGTTAAAGTGATGTGAAAATACCTGGCTCTGCCAAAACAGATTTGTCACCAGCTTCCAGGAAGTGAACAGGTGGTTGTTTGACTGAACTCGACTTTCTGCTGAAAGGAAGTATTTAGAACAATTTGCATGTCAAGACATAGCTTAGCTCCTGTATGTTTGTGTTTTCATGCTTTAATGTACCAGAACTCTGGATATTTTCAGGCATTCAGCTGAATGACTCCAGTATTTTAGATACCATGTTAATACTGTAATCATTTAATGTATGTTCTCCAGGTGTACAATGTGAATGAAGGAGGGGTGTGGTGCAGATGGAATAAGTGCAATGACATTGTGGAAATTCTTATTTCTTTTTGGCATGGTTGTTTCTCCTTTTAAGTTATTTGAGAAACCTAGTTAGCTGTCCTCTTGCCCTGCTGGAAATGCTGCTTCCTCTCTGTAGCACTAACTTCTCAGACTTTTTTTCTTGGTTATGGAGACACACAAAGCAGCCAAAATACCACATGATTTATTGTGCATGGCATTTTCATGGACCGAAGTCATCTTCTACAGGTGTTATTTTAAAGGTACCTAGTAGAGGTGGAAATTTCATTCTAGCTCGCACATTATCATCTGACTCTCTATCCAGTAAGCCCAAAATGTGAGGAATAGATAATGGGACTGGCCGGCAGCTTTGCTTAATGTGGCTCATTTCTGAGAGGCTGGGGTGGATCAGCCGTAAAAATGTTTCTGGCAAGCCCTGTGCCTGTCGTTCCTGTGGGGTGGATTGTCAGGAGTGTAATACTGTTGGTGCCCATAACCAGGACACGTTCAGTGAAAAGGTGTGCTTCTGGGGGTGGCTCAGGCTGGTGAGCACCAGCTGGGGCAGAGCGGATGCAAGGCTTCTGTGGCAAGTGCATTTCACTTCCCCTTGTGTTGGAAACTTTATATTATGAACCTGAGATTGAAAACTGTCCTCAGATAAACTGAATTTTAGAGAGAAACTAATTTTGAAGGTAGCCTGGAGCAGTTAGCTACATATCTGTCACTGAAATTCAGTGCCTATTAGAAATGTAATGGCTTCAGGCTGCTTTCAAAAGCTCCAAGCTTGTAGATAGTTGTATCCTACAGGCTTAAACATCTGGCTTTTAAATACACAGGGTGCTCTTAATTCAAACATCGCACATCCGGATGTTGTTAGAGGCCCTATAGAAAAGCTACCTATGCTTTTTACGTTCTGTAAAATCCAGCACTGTCCTTGTCTAAAGCCAGCCCCTCTGAACTGAAGAATCCCATTCTGTGCTAGAGAAATCCCTGGCTTTCTGCCACACGGACTTGTGCAATATTTTTATTTTAGTCTCCAGAAAACAGAGAAGATTGATTTGTTCCTCAGATAAGTTCTTATCATCTTCACTTGTTACTGGCAACATCTGCAGTATCTCCGGCTAATAAAACTGACGTTACCCTCTTGAAATATTGGTCATGACAGTACTTGGGTTCATAACTAAAAAGAATAAAACCAAATCAAATCTCTGGCTTCCACTCAATCGAGAGTAAAGCTGAGTGCTGCATGCTGCGGAGACCCAAATGTAGGAGGGGGTTCAGAGAACAAGTCCTGTCCGAATGGTCCTTCGCCCTTCCTGCTGGCAGTGGGAAGAGCTGCGCTGGTTTGTGTGGGCAGCAGGTGGCACTAGGAGTCAGATCTACCGGCTCTGGAGCGGCTGCGGTGCACAGGGAGCTGGGTGCCGCTTAGAGCCTTTCCAAGGTGGAGGGCGATTTCCTTCCCGTTTTCGTGTTCAAACTTGAAACGATGTTGAATCTTTCGATCTATGTATGTACGTTGTCTGGATATACACAGAATGTCTATTGATTTAATTTTGTAGATACCTGTTTCTGTATAAAGTTTTTGAAGATATCACTACCTTATGTATATATTGTACTTTGAAATAATAAACATACAAACGTATGAAGGTCTGCATCAGGTCTGAGTCTTGTACCGTTGCTGATTTCCCTCTGCCTAACGCTGGATTGCACCGAGAGCTCTCAGTGAAGGTGGTGATGGCATCAGAGTGCTCTGTGTTGTGCCACGCACCTCTGGCACTGCGAGTCACTTGAACAGCAAAGCCAGGGAAAATAAAAATAAAAAACAGTGGGGCGGTCAGGTTGCTGGCTGCTCATTGTGATGATGCTTATATTAAAAATCTGGGAATCAGCTTTGTGTGGGTTGTCCTGCCTTTGCAACCTGATTGTAAGGAGACAGGAAAAGGGATGAAGGAAAACCATGAAGGGGATAACTTACCCAGTTTAGCCTGGTATCTCGCAGAGTGCTTTAAATGACAGAAAGGAGTGTCCTATTGTCTGTTGAAGTTCAATGGCAAACTACCCTTAGCTTCCCAGGATCGGTAAGTCTTTTGGTTACTGCTACCTCTATGACCCCTTGCTGGAGTTGGTTTGCAGTTCACCATTTTTCTTCCAGCCTTTTCTACTAAAAGCAGGTTAACAGCTTTTGCTGACAGATGTGAACAAGAGTCGGGATTTATTTGTACCCCGCAAGTACTTAGCACTGCTGTTTGGAAACAGCCTGAAACTAAACTTCCTTACGTACAAAATGGGGGCTTTAGTGGCATTTGCAAGTAGCCACGTGGCAAACAACTCACCCCATTTTACAGACAGGTCTGTATTTCAGGCTGACAGAGCATAACTACAGGTGCAGAAGAAAGGTTCTCACAGCACAGTAGCATTAAGTACTCAGTCCTGAAGCAAGCCAGTCTGATACTGGAGCTGTTAGGTAATAAATACATAACATTAGCAATTCACTTGTCTAGCTGACTCTGAAAGAGGAAGTCATCGCTGCTGGTTTTTTCTCCCTTCCTACTCTATTTTAAGTTTGGTTTTTTTTAATGAGTATGATTGGGGTTTTGTTGTTGCAGTTGTTCTTAGGCTATTTTGCATTAAACCACAGTGGGTCTGTGCCAGATTTTGCAAGATTTTTGCATGCATAAATGTAGCTTGCAGTAGAAGAGTGCTGCTGAACAAGCTGTTCTCCTCTAATGTGTGTAAATACGCTTTTAGATGTGTTTGTTGCTGTTCTGCTCTGGTGGATGCCCTATAGTCAGGAAACCCTCTAGCCTTCAGGTTTGCAGGGCTGTTTACCACATGCAGCTACCCACTGATCTCAGTGGGGCTGCTCAAATGCCTCAAGCGAAGCACCTCGCTGACTAAAAGGCTGAATCCATTCTGGTCTGAACACCTGTGGGCTTCTTAAGAAGTTTCTATTTAAAAATAATCCCATGTGTGGGGAATAAGGAAAAAGAGCAGATGAAAGCATGGAGAAGATACAGGCTCTAACCAAACTGCTGGGGTTTGACACAAGGTAGGTGAGGCCACCCAGCAGCCACAGCCATTCCCACTAGGGTGGCCAGTGAGTCCTTAAATGTTGCCCTGGGCCCTCTAACCTGTGATTCTTCAGGAACTGGTGCTGCCTTTGAAGATGAAGATGGCTCGAAGCAAGGAGTAAGTGCTTGGCAGTGTTTTTCAAGCTTTAGTTTGCAGCGCCTGCAGCTTGGCAGAAGTTTTTGAGAGGCGGCACTGTGAAAACAGCTAGTTAACTCCAGTCAGTGCCTGGCACAGGAGAGAGGAAGGTGAGAGTCCCTTATATTAACACTATGGGTAAAAGCAGCATACAGCCAAGTTACGGGCTGAAAAAATAAGCCTAGCTCTGGTCAGCTTAAACCTGTTTAGTGGGTCTGCAAATTCCTTGGAAACTTGGCAAGCCAAAGAGACTAAAAACCACTGACCTTGGGCTCAGAGCTTTAACCAGTTAATGCTGTAGGTGGCTTGTACTACTCAGCTGATCTGGCTTCACCTTACTGTCATAGAATCATAGAATAGTTTGGGTTGGAAGGGACCTTAAAGATGATGTAGTTCCAACCCTGCTCCCATGGGCAGGAACACCTCCCACTAGTGCAAGTTGTTCTGAGGAATATTGATTAGATGGATTCTGGAAAATGTTTAAGGGCTTTAGCCTTCCAGGGAAGGATGTAGAACATATCTTCAGCCATGTGAAGTGAGAAAACAGAATGAGCTGCTGTCAACTTGTCATGAGTTTAACGTCGGGAGTGATACAGGCTGCTGGCAACCAGGCTTGCGATGCCTTTCCCTGGTCCCTTTCTCTTGCCATATGTCTGATCTGGCCCTAGGGCTCAATCAACCAGTGGGGACACCTTGCATAGGGGACAGGACTGTCCCAAGGGTGAGGTTACTGCCCATAGCTGTCCACCTGCTCCCAAGCTGTGCAGTTACTCAACTGTTCAAGCAGCAACTGATGCACTGCAGGTCATGGCTCAGCCTTTCGAAGCAATACAAGAATGTGTGTTTTCTGTTGCAGTGCTGCACTGTGACCTGCAGCGTGTCAGAGGTAGTTGCACAGCTCCCATGACCTCCAAGCTGTGGAGACAGGGTTCCTGGGGTGAGGCAGGATGGCTGGCAGCAAGACACCTGCATGGCTTCAGGTAAAGTTGCCTTCAGCATCCACAGCCCCTTGTTTCCCTTGGCTTTAGTCAGACATTCTGGGCTCCAGCTGGAGCCAAGCAGTCGTTTTCTGTCTGCAAGGACTGGCAGAGGAAAGCCTGTGCTTTGTAACCAAAGCTGGTGAAGTGAGCAGCCGTCAATCTGGGTATCTGTGCCCCTTTGTGCTTCAGAGCCCTTGTGGTTTTTCTTGGACCATGCAGCCCCAATACTAAACACATCGAGACAGGCTGCTGGCAGGGAATGACTACCACATTGGCACTTAAAAATGTAGGTGTACCTCTAAGACCAGGACCTGGCAAAACATGGCTCAGAGCAAGTTGCTTTCACTCCTAAGGCAGGTGAAGCCCTTGGAGAAGAGATGTGACAAATTTGGCAGTAAGCCTGTAGCACGAGGCTTGCAGATTACATTTTTTTGTTACCTGAATTGCGTCAAGCCATTTCCCTCTCAGACTCTTCCAAGGCTGCTTGTTGACAGTGGAAGACCAGTCAACTATTTCAAACTGATTTGACCTTGCTTGCATTGGTGAGAGAGCCCAGACCTTGCTGGTAGTGGTCACCTTGTAATGCCAAATCCACAGCAGAGTGTTTCTCATTAAAGATGATGTTTAGGCAACCACAAGGCACGCTGAGGCATGCTGGTGGGTGAACTCCCTCCTGTCACACTGAAGGAGAGCGTGATTTAGCTTTCCTTGGCTTTGGTGGTAGCTGAAACAATAGAAATGTCCTCAAAGACCAGGCTTGCAAGCCAGCAAGTTTTCTCTAGAGAGCAATAAATGGAGGCACTTACGTTTAATTAATTGTGTATCAGAGAAAACACCGGAAAGAAACCAAATCAACCAACCAAGCAGCGCATTTACCGCTGACTGCTGGAGGAGGCTTCTGCCAAGAAAGCAGCCTTGGATCTGAGAGCAAGGAAGAGAGGCCCTTCCAAAGGGTGACTCAGAGCAGCCTTGCAGGCTCCTGTGCTGGTGTCCCATCCCCACTGTGCTGGACTGGGGCATGGAGAAGCAGCTCCCGGCTGGGCACCATCCTCTGTGTGGGTGTCTTATGACCAACAAGGAGCCTCTCTCTGACGTGGATGGCAGGGAGGTCAGCTGAGGTCCTGGTCCTTCACATGTACATTAAGATGAAAAATTCATACATTTTTCCAAAATGATGTGGTTCTGTCAATTTTTTAGTCTTCTGGCCACTAGGAACTTCATATGTGCACGTGGATATTAAAGGTCTTCCCATTCCCTTACCAACCTGCCAGCTCTTCAGCTCGGACAAACCCTTGACTGGGGACAAAGTCAGCCAGAGCAGTCAAGGCAGGACTAGAAAAGGAGCCAGTCTTCCCTGGGGACAGACCAGACGTGGCTTTGTTAGTTGAGGCCATGAAGGCAACCAGAAAACTCAGCTTGTGCTGTTCGGAAGGTGGAACAGACCCTGCAATGAGCCTTTTGCTTGTGGGACTTTCCTACCTGCACTTTGACTGTGAATTGAGGGGTTGGGCGGGTCTGTGACACACGGAGGCTGGGCCTAAACAAAGACTTTATTTGATGAAAACATCATGCTTACAAAAAAAAAAAAAAAAATTCCCTGGTTCATTTTAGTTTTGTGCCCTTGATGTGTTTCAGAGGAAGGCAACTTTGAGCTTGGCAACATTAATTACAGTTTCAGGAAAAAAAGGCTGGTTGGGTGTGCAAAAACACTGTGAAGAAGTGGTGTGAGCAGCCCTCGCATGTGTTTCCCCCTGCTCAGTGCTGCCTCCAGCTCAGCCCATGCTGGCTGCTCCTCTGGGCTTCTTGGTCTGGGGGAGTTGCCTGTCCACAGTACACAGAGAAGGCTTAAAATGAACATACAGGGCAGAGGAAGGGGCTGGCAACTGACTAGCTCAGGAAAGGCTAAAACATAGAGGAAAAAAATATTTTTTTTAAAGGCCATCCTGGCACAAGAGCAAAGTGCACTTGCTCTTGGAGTGTCATGGCCTCTCCTCTGCAGAATGATCTTGGGATGCTGTAAGCCCAGATCTGGAGCACGGCTGACAGCATGAGCTTAACTTGTCCTTGTTCGACCCTGGGGCATCCAAAACATGCACTTTTGAGCAGATATATATGAAAAAGGAATAGAAAAGTCTGTCTCTTTTTGGAAACGTGGCACAAAAATGGCTTGTGCAATCCTATTTACTTTGGAGGTTCCTTTTGGGAAGTAGCTGCCTGTACCGGGCTGTGTGTTGGCTTCCAGCCCCATCAATTTTCCCTTCTTTCTTCTCTCTGCTTCTGGGATTTTGCTGCCTGCACAGGAGCCAGGGACCCCAGACCCTGCCAGACCTCACTCAGCTTCATGATTATTCACATTACGTTTCCACCAAGGAATGGGACATGACAGCAGTGCTGGGACCATCCCCTGAGTTAATCCTTGTGCTCCTAGTAGAGCTTTCTCACAGAGTGATCACTGGGCCAGTTTTTTTCCTGTTTCTTCCTATATCTTATGACAAGACCTCATGAGGGCAGCACATTGCTTGTGTCTCTAGTTTGCCACTAGGTTTCTAGAGGCCAAATCTGCCAAATTTGCTCTCTATGGTGAGAAGCATGGCACTTACCATGCTTGCCACTGGCATATGGGGCTATCCAGGGAGCCAGCACTGGGCTTGCTGGGGCTAGGTGCTGCAGCCATGGCAGCTGAGAGCTGGGGGTGCAGGGTCAGAGATGACAGCAATAGCAATATAAGGGCAGGGGGAGAGAAATATCACCACCCCTGGAGGCATTTAAAAGACATGTACATGTGCTGCTTAATGACATCATTTAGTAGTGGACTCGGCAGTGTTTAGTTAATGGTTGAACTCAATCTTAAAGGGTTTTTTTCCAAGCTAAAAAGCTAAGTGATTCCATGATTCTATGAAAGGAAGATGCAGATTCTATCTCAAGGCCTTTATAGGATTTCTGATGTATTTTGAGGAGAAAAATGTTAATGCTGGGTGGTGATTGGTTTTTGTTTTACAAAAAGCACAGGCAAGAAATATAATTGGTAATATAAGAAAAAACAATTCTGTACTGGCAAACTATACATGTCTGATTTGACTGTCAGTTCTTACAAAAAAGGGCAAATTGTGTTATAATAGTACCAGGGATGAAACGAGAGGATTTGAATGAATCCACCAAGAGCCCCGCACTACTGTTGTAGGCAGCTGCAGCCACCTTGAAAGCAGAATGGCCAGGAGTAAGGAATGGGATTTGCTAAATAGCCCAGGTTAAAATACAGTCCTAAATCCATTCTGTTTGGGAAGGTGTTCATCCAGAGAAGGGCAATAAAATGTGACAGTAGAGCTGTGGATGGAGTTACAAAATACACTCAAAAGTACATAGTCATAGTTCATTGGAAATCCCTTTGCACAGCTGCTGACAAAGGCCTGAAAATGGATTAGTGCCAAGCACATACATCTATCATGCTGGGTAATGCTGCATCATCAATTCCCGAGGCTCCTGTTTTCCTCTCCTTATCCCTCTGTTGTCCCATGTGAAGGTTAGAGCAGAAGTACTTGGGGACCAGGCGTGTTGGGTTTTGCCTGTGCAGAACTAGCACAAATTGTTCCTGATCCTTGCCTGGGTCTTCTAGGCACTGCTATCAAAAAGATAACTTAAAAGATTTCATGTAGTATAAGGAAAATTTTAAAGCAAGATAAGTACTGATGTATGAAAATTAAAAGGGAAGAGAAATTGCATTAGCCACTGCAAAAGAGGACGGAAAGAATTGCAAAACAAGTCCCGTGCAGTTTGGATTTGCCGAGGCAAGAGCAAGGTGCACAAAAGGGGAAGCAGAGTGCGCAGCTTGCAAGGGGACTGTCTGCAAAGATGCCCTAACTGCAGTGCCAAGGAAATCAAACTGTCAGCCAAGAAAAACACCATTAAAAGGATGCAATGACATAATCTAAATGTTGCTAGTGGAATCTCAATTACACGCAGAACAATCAAGAAGGAAAACACCAACAATGTTCGCTTGTGTAACAGGGCTGTAGACCTCACCACTGGCAGGCAAAAGCAGACGCAAGCGAAAACAGCACTGGGAAGAGGGACTTGACCTTACTGAAAGCATCAGCCAGGACTGTCCATGAGATACGGCCTGTCCCATGAAGTAACCACAAAGACTGTATGCTCAGGTTTGTAAATTTTTAACTAATTAGTTTAAAATCCCCCACACTTTAAAATCCCACTAGAACAGACTCACCTGGTGAGCAAGGCAAGCCAAAAAAGCTGCAGCTCAGCACCAGGATACTGCATCTTTCTCAAACAAAAAGCTGGATAAGGACGTGAGTAGCATTTTGGGTTTTTTTAAAGAAGGAATACACTTCACCTTCACTTTGCGATCTTGGATCAACAGAGGTCCTACCTGTAAGATAAGTACTGGTTGTTGCACTGCAGGTGGGAAACAGATGTAGGGTGTGTTCTCTAGACTGCTGCTCCATGCCTTTTACAGGCTATGAAAACCTTGTGGTGCCAGCATTACTTATACTAGCAATGCAGTCAGGTTATAGGACCAGACATGAGAGAACGCAAATGTAGATCCCCACAAGAATATAAACACCCTGGCTCAGACTCAACACTAAAAAGCAAAAATGTCGTGATGGGAGAACAAAAGGCATTTTATTCACCCAATACCCTTTATTTACAGGATGTGTTTCTGGGGTATCTTCTGATGAGCAGCATTCATTATTCATGCTTCACAGCTTCATCTGTATTTTAGACTTTAATATAAGCAACACAATGCAACCCCTGATAAGCAGGAGAGGGGAAATGCATGCACAATACAAGATGTTCCCATCAAAATCTCAGTTCCTCTTAATGCAAAGAGGACCTACAGGATTGTTGCTAGGGCTCAAATACAAACATCCTCAAACTGAGAAGGAGAGATCGCCTGTTGTTTTTAAACCCAGCCCTCAGTTACCATCTCCTCAGGAATGCCTGGGTGACTTCCCTTGAACCAGGGAAGCAGGCTACAGGTACAGGCTCATTTGAGGGTCTTTCTGGTGGACCCCATGCTGGACTCACAGTGCTGCCCTCGCCCCACACACAGGCAGCAACTCAACAGGAAGACCATGGGCAAAGACCTTTCAGTGTGACCCTCCAGGCAGGCTCAAACCCAAAGAGAAGTCACTTCACACCCTGCCCTGCCCTCCGCTTCCCCCACTAAAATACCTCTTTGCCTGCAGCTTTGGGGCCTACAGTTCTGCAGGCAAGAAGGGAGAAGTATCACCCAGAGACATCAGGCTACAGAAAGTACCAAGAACAAAGGATTTTTCATGTCCCAGCTTCCAGCAAGCTTGGCCGTTAGCTTCAGGAAGTCTTCATCATTTATGCAGAGGAGGAAGCAGATGGAAATCACAGAATTAATTTGATCTGAAGAGATTATGTTCTGGAAAAACACATGTGTCAGGCCCCATTACTCAGGCTGCCGGCGCAGGGACAGGATAAGCCATGCGTGGCCTGCAAGCGTGAGCACGCTGGATGCCGATTGGCGGCATCAACTGAACCGCCTCTTTCCTCAAGCAAAAGACCCAGGTCAGCTTTGTACAAGGCTGTGGTGTGCCCTGGATGGGTGGGCTGCAGGTGGACAGGGAGCCGGCCCTCCCCTGCAGCGGTATCCAGAGAGGATGGGTGAGATCAGAAATAACCAGCGGGAAAAGGGAGAAGAGGCGGGTCTGGAAGGGCAGCTCTGGCCACCTCCAGGGATGGAGATCCCACATGGGAGCTGAGTCCCATGGGAGAAGCAAGTGTTCTCTTCGCAAGGCCCTGCAGACCACACGTGTGAGCTCAGCAGCTTGCACTGCATTCAACATCATGGATAGCAATGCAAGTACCACTTCTCACTTCTTTCCATTGCACAGTAGGAGCAAAATGACAAGGTGACAGCTGTGGTGACAGCTCTAACTCCCTGATATGTAGCTGGGGCTTTGCAGTGCTCTGGGTTTTGTGCAGAGGTTGGCAGAATTCACAGCAGGCCATGCTGCATTCCTCTTGCTTCACAATTGCTCTTAAAAACACTGACTGCGAGGATCGTTTAGTCTGAGCTCTGTTCGTCATGCTGTAGACGCTGACCCTGGTGGCTTTTTAAAGGGGATATAACCAGCCCCTTCAGCTAAATTTGCTTGTGGGTCCTTGAAGCCAGAAAGTCCACTTGGTCTTACAGCTCACATGTAGGATATTTGCAAAGGCAAATGCAGTGCAGCGGAGACACCAGAGAGAGCTGCAACATAACTACCAACCATGGCCAATTGGCTTCTCATTCGAGACTGCCATGAAGTTGGCAGCTAAAACTACTCCTGATATGCCCTTATTCCTCCTGTAGATGATATTGATTGCTTGGTTCATCTGAATCAAGTTCATTTGAACTTTCCCATCTTCCCAAAAGCCAGACACAATTTTTTGTTGTGTGACAAGCAGTCACAGGACCTCTCCATGATGCCTTGGTGTCATCTCCGCACACTCTGCCCCAGCCATGCTGCAGTGCATACCCAGGACAGAGTTTGACTTTTGTTCACAATGCAGAGGAACCCAGGAGCAACAGCTTTTGGGAAATCAGAGCCCAGAGACTGGTCTAAAGGAGGCTGAGGACGTGTCCCACTGTGGTTTCAATGATACTGAGTAGACAGGACAGTGACCAATTATCAAACTAGGTCAGGGAAGGAGATTTGATTTCTCCTTGTAAAATGTAAGGACATCACAGACCACAAAGCCTACTCTCCCTTTCCTCATGCGAGGAATTGCAATAGTCCATAGCTGCCAGACCTCCAGTAAGAAGAAGCATTGCTGCAAGTCTGAGACAAAGGAAAGGGGAAGAAAATTCCTTAATTTATCCACAAGGCTGGTTTCACCTGGCAAACTCGTGCTGTCTGAAGTGCCAGCTCTGCACTGGCACAGGCAGAGGAGGGAGAAATGGCACTTTGTCAGGTGGAAGGACATCCAGACCAGGGCTGAGGCCACCCTTTCAACTCTCACCCCAGGCTGTGGTTCTGCAAGTGCTGAGCATATTACACCCAGCTAATGTGGGGTGACGGAGGCTCAGAGAATGGCAGTGCTGAGATGCTCAAGTGTCTTCTCCCATCTGGCACAGATCAGAGCACAGTGCAGGGTGCAAAGAGGGTTAGTGAACAAAGGTAGCCTCTCAAGCTGCTTGACCTTGAGCATCTGCCTCTTTCTCAAAGCAGAAGCATTTTGTAAAATGCAGCCACTACTTGAAGTGACCCCACAGGCACTTTCAGATAATTGTCATCATAGTCCTGAAGTAGTTGAACAGTTACTGGAACAAGTGAATGATAAAAGCCATTCCACCCCCCATCCCACCAGAACCACTTTTGGATCCCATGATTTCTTCCTTCTTTAAAATGATTCAGCGGTAGACTCTCAGATAGTCTCCGTCTGGTTAAAAATAGTTGCTTGCCTCATATGGCTTTAGCGTGGTCCTGTCAACTGTAAAATGTTCCACCTTCCAAAAAAGAAGAGTGAAAAATGAAAGTGAGCTTTCACACATCATTACTCTCCACAGTTAGGCCTCCAGAGTTCATTCCAAACCCATCAAAGGAGGAGAGGCGAGCTGGGAGGGCGGGTAAGCAAGATGTTACTGCTTGGTGCGCCCGCGGGTCCTTGTGAAGCTTTACCCCCTACACAAAATCAACCAGGCTGATAGCTCACTCATTTCCCAGAACAAAACACTAGCTTATTTTCAAGAAACATTTATTTGTTGGATTTCTGGAATGTAGGAAGAGCTTAGTCATCGCAGTTGGATGTCTCCCGATGTCAGTTAAGGGAACATGCTCCAGCAGGGAACCAATATAGCCCAGTTAGGTGAGCCACATTCCACAGCCAACCCATGACACTGGGGCAGGAGAGCATAAAGGCCTGTCAGCCACCTCACAGCTCTTGTGCTCTGTAGGCATGTGGATCAGTGATAGACTTGCACAGTATGACTGGCTGTCCTGAACTGCATGTGTTTTGGGGTGAAAAAAGTGGTAATTTGATTGCAGTAGTGGACAGATGGTGCAGGTGGGTTATCTCACCTGCCTCTCCATATTGCTTGAAGTTTGAATGTGTTTGCATTCAGGCCCAGCTGCTGGAGGGTGTGTGGTGGGAACCCTCTGCCACAGAGGTGTTGTGGAGTGGCGAGGCACAGCAGAGTGGTAAACGAAAAGTGCTTCAGGTCCAGCCTATGAGGAGGCAGAGAGTGTTTCTGCAGTGCCTGCAGCCAGCTCCTGATGCCCCTGCCCAAGGAGGGAAGCATGGCACAGTGGAAAAGGCTGACCTGTAGTTTGCCCCATGGCCCCATGGTCAGAGGAGTGAGCCACTTGCAGTGAGCAGCGAACAGCCTTGGTGGTGTTCACCTCTTCCCAGCACCAAAGAACTTCGGAAAAGCCTGAGGAGCTGCAGAAGCATCCGTCCCTCTTCACTGCACGCTTCACAGCATCAGAAGCTGGCTTTAGAGGCTGCATGAAAAATTGCTGGTTAACACCCGCATTAATTCGTTTTTTTCCCTACGAGTTGCCTTTGCTGTGCATGATGAGCCATCCCCTGCCCTTTTCCTCAAGGTGATATGCTAAATCCTGCTCCCTGGACCATGACAATCAGCTATTGCTGGAATACGATCAAGCTGCAGATGGCAGCTGTGGGAATCATAGGGACTCTGCATTGCTGAGCACCATGGAGCAGGATTTTACCACAGAGCCAGACCTCCCAGAAAGACTTAAGTGAGCCAAGAGCTGCAGCCAGCCCATGGGGTACTCTCAGCACCTATCTCTGCCCTCAGGCAGCACCCTCTGGTACTGCTGCTGTATTTATGACATCCTGAGGCATACCTATCTACCTCGTATGGATAACTCCATCATAAGCTCTGAGTCACTCTTGACAAGACAAGGGATGAGCCTAGTGCTTTGAAAACAAGTGCTTTGAAGGAGTGCAGAATGGGTCCAAGTTTTCTAGTTCTGGATGCCTACTCATGTATCAGACCCCAGGAAATATCTGTGTTTACAGGAAGGGACATTTTCACATGCCAAGAATTTTAATAGGGACCAGGCCTCACGCAATTTTTTCCTTCCATTTACAATATTACGTATTTTATATGATAAAGTTCGAAGTGTGGCTTTTGTGCATGAATGATACAGTTTCCATAATATTTTTTCATATGCAGAGACATTTTGTTTTGATCTCACAGGGCATGAGTCAACTCCTATTTGAGGCCACTGGAGTCCTTCCAGTGACCTTCCCTGAGACTGGCTAACTGGGCAGCCAAGGCCTGACGTGTTGTAGGTGTGAGCTACCATGACCTGCCGAGGATCAGGGCAGCTCAGAAGAGCACATCAGTCAAAAAAAGCCTAGATCAGGAAATCATCCTGACAGCATTCAGCATGGTCAGTGCAAAACCAAAGTCTCTGCCCCAGAAATTCAGAAGCTGAGCCCCCCTGGACATGCTGGCAGCAGTGGGTGTTCAGCCCTGCAACATCCCCAGAGTTTGCCCATCCAGAGCAGGAACCAAGGCCCTTAATCTCAAGGCTATGGGAGTCAGGGTGAGCTACAGACTCATTTGGCTGAGCTCCTTGAGTGGGACAAAGATGACCCTGGGTTGCTTGGATTACATGGGCCAGGTCCTACACCCTCACAAAAGCAGCAGCCCTGTGGTCCTGACTTGGCTGCTCAGGAGTGCTGCCTGCATGACGATGCACGATTGCACGGCAGAGCTGGGTTCATGCTCTAACCCCCCATGCAAGTACAGGATCCCACACAAATTCAGGCATGTGCCAATCCATTATGCATGAATTTTATCCCCCCTTTCTTAAGAACTGTTGGAAGAATAATTTCTTTTTTTAGGAGCAAGTTTCGATTGGGATGTTATAGTTGAAGTCCAAATCACAATTACTTATTACAAGGAAATGTCAGGTTCCCCAATTCAGCAAAATTCAGTTTGCCTCAGCTCAGGAAGATGTCTCTGTTCTGCAGGGCCAGTATGGCAGAGAGCACACCCAGACTCTGGGAACTACACATCAGACCCCAAACAATCACCAAACAGGTTGGGCCCACAAAGCTGCTCATTTTGCACCCCCCCCATTTACGTGGCTTACTCACATCTCAGTAGTGCTGTTATCGATGAAGAGCTAGCGAGAGATATTTGTGCCCTGATGCTCAGCACACAGCATGCCTGTTGTGGCCTAGAAAGTGTTTGGTGCCACCGGTAAATGGCGTTTTGGAGAGGTTCAGAGCAAGTCGTCCATGAGAAAGGTCCAGCAGGTGGTAGCCTCTGCCTGGCTCTGATGACAGCTCTGGCAGAGACCTGGGACTGTTCTGCAGGATGTGAAGCTACAGCCAGTGTCTGCATGAGTTGTTCCTCCACCACTGGACCTGCTAAGAAAATGGCACATGATTTGGAAATTAAGCAAAATATTTTGTGTTTATGAAACAGCTCCTTAGAGTTTTAAAGAGGGACTAGTGGTGTTTACACACAAGCTGGACTGACTCTAACACGGTGCATGCTCTGTTATGTCAACTCTTGCACCTGCATAAGGTATTTTTTTTAAATCCCCATGAAATGAGAGAGCCAAACAACTGAGCCTAATCAGCCCCATCTTGGTGCTTTCATAGAGCCACAATGAACACTTTTGCTAATAGAGCTGCAGGATGCTACAGAAAACCTTCTCTCCCATGAGTCTCTTCACATCTGAAGTTAAGGCTGGTGAAAAGCAGGGAGTGAAGCTGTTGTCAGGGCAGTGTAGGTGCAGAGCCCTGCTCCCAGGACAAATCGAGTGCTTCCTGGAAAGAGGAGAGGCTTCAGAGGGAGTCCAAGCCTTGCAGTGCTGCAGGCTGCTGCCTGCGCAGCACAAGACAGGGAGAGCAGCAGCTCAGCTACCACTGCCTCAATCCCGTCTCAGACAAGGACACTTGGCCAAAGAAGAATGATACTGAAGCCCATTTTCCTGTGCTTTCCCAAACTGAAGAGAATTACCAAATGTATTTTTCACTGTGTGTTTTCATTTTCTATGCTAGAAAGTTTCTGGACCCCTTCTTAGAGAGGTAGGTTCTCCTTTCTCTTGTATCACTTGCAAAAGGTCCTGCCTGGACCGTGTTTGCTTGTAGGAGGACACCAGGATTCAGTCCATAAAAGGTTATTGACCTGGGAAGACAATGTTTCTAGAATTTAAGGGCTGGGCGACTTCTTGGAAACTGCCTTATCAGCACGGCTACAAGCTGGAGTTTTAAGAAGCTTTCCTGATCTGCACGTCTCTGGTTCCTATTCCTTCAGTTTGGTATTTTGCTCCGTACACATGTACTTATGGCAAGTTGTTGTTTAAAACAGCTTTGGGCCAAGATTGCCAGGAAACCATGAAGCCAAGCTTGATTGCTTTGCAGCTACTGAAATTAGGTGTCAGCTAAGTTCCAAAGCAAACCAGGAAAGAGGAGCATACGTCTGTGCACAGAGACTGTGTGAAGGCCGGTGCCATGAATCTTACATGTCCTCCTTTGCTGGTGGAGAAGGGAATTGCCAGGGGGTGTCAAGAGTTGTTATCAGCAGAAGCAAAAGGTGGTAAAACAGGAACAAGAGGCACTGACTTTGCATAGCAAGGGGTGTTGCCAAAGCACACACTGGTCTCTGCTAGCGGTGGAGGAGGACTGGGTGGGAATGGGTGAGTGCAGAACTCTGGGGACTTAAACCAAAACCTGGCAATATATTAAAGTCTGCTGGAAGCGTGAGCCCACACTTGCATAGGGACAGACTAGCTCTGAAGTTTCACAAGGAGGGGCTCGTTCACTGTCAAGCGCAGAGGGGTCTGTAGTGCTGCAAGTGTTCCCTGATAGAGCAGATCTGGCAGCCCAGACAGTGCTACCACCCCTTGTCCTCCCCCAGTTCCCTGCCAGTGCCTTTGCCAGCTCATGTTTTGGGGCGCTGCCACTAGCTGCTGCATAGCTGGGCAATGTCCATCCCACCCAAACTGGCGGCCTGGGGGAGGCATCTTTTCAGGAGAGCACTAGGGAGCATGGGCTTTGCAGAAGGGATCCAGCCCTTGTTCCTGAGGGACACAGTGCAGAGCTGAGCGAGGAGCGCAGGATCTGGCCAGCAAAGCCCTTCAGTGCTGACACTTCACCCACTCACCCGCTGCCCCCACCAGGGCAGGCTGCTCAGCAAAGCTGGCGTCTGCCTCGGAAACAAATGTCCACAGAGTCACAGACACACGGCACCAGTAACTTCACCTCCTGAATCGTTGCTATGATAATCCTGTTTGATCAGTCTTAGTGACTGAAGAGAACCATAACCAAGAAAAACAGCAGGATTATCCTCCAGCACCTGTTCCCACTGAAAGGATTATCACAGCTGGCTGCACCAGATGACGTCTTCTGGGTATCACCATAAAAGCAGCCTGAGCAACATGGCAACCTTCCAGATGAAGACCTCTTTCCCCTTCTGTATGCCTCTTTCCCAGGTATTTTCAGCTCAGCAGCTGGAAACTCCGCACAGATGGAGGCCAGTCCGTGTGGATACAAGTGTCAGTGTTTGCATGACTCCAGCACACAGACTTGATCTTCAAATATTACCATCTCTTGTTTGACTGTCTAACAGGGAGGCAGTGTGAGAAGTTTGGGCTGCAAGCTACAAGACTCAGAAGATAGACAGTAGCTTTAAAGCACTTTAAAACAAGATGTTTTTCCTGCTCATCATTTCTTGTACTTTGTCATTCAAGCACAGGATCTGACCCGCTCACCTCACAACGTGTAAGGGTTCTGGTGTGCTGCATCCACAATACAATGGTAGCTGATGAAAGAGCTATTTTACTGCAGAATGAAGATGTTTGATTGCAGAAAAAGAGACCTTCCTCAGAGCTGCTTACATGGGAAAGCAGGAAAACTGGAGAAGGTCCAGATAAAATTTGGAGGGACTCAGTTCATCAATGAATGGTGAGCTCAGGCAGCAGGAATGCAACCCTTCATTAGCTGGAGGACCTCTGTTTAACCTCATCTTCCAGACATGAAATCTGTCCTACTGTGCCCTTTTGGCTTTTCTTTTGGGATCATCTTGAGTATCAAGGTTAGTTCAATTGCCATGAAGCTCCCATCAGGCTTTGCAGCAGTATGACAAAGTTTGGTTCTTCCACTGGTCTTGGAGCCTAAAAAGGAGCCTTTGGAAGACAGGAGGGATGCTCTGCAGGGGAGGAGGTGGCCACCATCCTCACACCTGAGGGAATGATTTGAGTTAGGGAGTCTGAGTATAAAAGAAGTCCCATGTGCTGCTGGACCTGGGTACAGGCCCTTCTGGTCCTGGGCTGTTGCACAGATGTCTGATTCCCTGAAGCAATGTTGATGTACTGCTGTCACCATGCTGCAGTGGTGCCACACAGGCCTGGGAGCTTGGGTTCTGACTGAACACCTTTGCCCCCATTGTGCCAGCACCAGATCAAGTGTCCCAAGACCGTTCAAGGCAGGATACCTCCCCATGGTGGTAATGTTTAGCCCTCCCTGGAGCTGCAAGGAGGACACAGTGTCCCTTAAAGGTGTAGAGGTGCTGTAACTGCCCCAGAGCCTCTGTGACACAAGCTAATACCTCTCTCCATCAGACTTCTCAGGAGGACCCTCCCACCCCTCAAAAAGAGGCCTTGTTGAACAAATCATTGCAGTCACACATCTTGTTTTCTATAATGGAATGTAACATTAAACTAAACACTGGATCTTGGAGACAAACAAAGCAAAAAAATCTGGAATAATCCTTAGCTTGTAATGATTTTTGCAAAACATTGTCATAATTAGGTTTTATTGGAACAAAAATGTATTTATCATATCTGTCAGGACTGGAAAATTGTGTTTAAATTAAAACTTTTTTTTTTTAAACCCTGAAGATGACCTAGAAGTGATATGACATTTATAAATAGCTTACATACACCACAGTATAAAAAGTACATTTATCCTCTTGCTATTGAGTCAGATTCACTGTTATATGAGAGAGGAATTAGTTTCACCCTTCTGACTATCAGTACAGAGAAAAACATTAAAACCACAGTGAGGAGAGCAAAACCAGCTCATGAGTCAGAGTATCCTGAAAAGGACCGTAGGAAAATGGTCCCCATTGGAAAAAGCCATCCCAGTGATGAAGTTTGTCTAGGCCTGTGCCAAGACCAGGCAGTACCAAGCAGCAGAGACCTCTGATCCCCACTGTCGTGCACAGGTTTTCAACCTCTGATGTTCTTAAAAGCTGTTTTCAAGCCCTGACGTAGGCAGGTCCCCATTTAAACTCATTTCTGCTGTGGATGGGTGGTTCTTTCCAAAGTCTTCACCCTGTTGTTTTAGGTCACAGCTTTGACAGGACAGCAGGACTGCAGACAACTTCTTGTGCCAGCTCAGCTTCAAAGCTAGAAATGTCCTGTAGCCCCTACCAAGCACTGCAAAGGCTCTTCTGACAAGGCTGAACAATGCACTTTATGAATTGGGCATAAGACTAACTATGAAGCTGTTTTATACAGCCAGGAGCCTCCGTGGGGTTGTTGATGGTGGTGCCCCTGCCCTGTGCCATGTTTCCAGTGCATCCTAGTGGCTAATGTGCTGTGCTCAGCTAACAAAGGGTAGAACCCATCTGGGTTTTTAGGGGTGCTTTCTGAGATCTCAAGCAGTCTGACTACAGCCATGAGGATGCCTTTGCCAGAGGGGACCAGTGGCTGACAGGTGATGAGAGATGACCCCCCTTCCTCCCCTACCCAACAGCCAGGATTTAAAAGACCTCTTACAAAACCTCCTTTTTACCAGAAAGGAGATCAGAAATATTCTTCTTGGATATTTCAGTCTTGGAACCTCAGATAGAGGAGACTGCATTCCTTTATCCAGGCTTCATTAATATCCCATTAAGTACAAATGTTCTTTCCTGGGGCCAAGCAGAGTCAATGTGCTGTGGCGATAGCCCAGATGGATACGTATGTGGGGGATGGAGACGATAGACTGCGATACAGCAGCACAAATGCAGCCCATTGGGATGCTGGCTGGATGTAGACTATGCAGCAGCCCTGGCCTGTCACTCTTCTGTGCAATGCAGAGGCCATCCCTGAAGTGGCAGGGAGCCAAGTAGGTAACTGTGCAGAAAGCTGCAAAGCTGCCTGGAGAGGGGAGATGGGAAGCTGGTGAGGAGCCCCAGGTGGCAGGAGGCTCTGAGCAGCAGCAGCCAGGAGCCGAACGGTGACATGGGGAGATAAGGCTCTTGATGGATGGACCTCAGAAGGTTCGAAGGTTTTTATTCTGTTTGGATAAGCAGTCAAATATTCACACAGATAAGCTTCAGAAATGCATCTGATCTGAAGCCCTCTGTATCTTAAAAAGCAGGGCTGGAAATAGAACCAGAGAATTCCTCTGGGGCTTTGTCGGCTCCTGGGCTTTCCTTCAACAGCACCAGGCTGTCCAGACCTACTCATGCAAGCAAAGCAACTGTCAGGACAGACATTCACCCGTGCCTATGTACTAACCTTACTTACAGCCTGGGGATAGGGGAGATGGTCCTTTGCCTGGTCACTCTCTGTACTTTGTCAACTTGGTCCAGTAGCTGCTATGGGTGTTTTAAAACCTTGTAGAAGGAAACGCCCTTGCTAATATTTGTGTATATTTTAAACATATCCGTTGGTAGAGAGTTTACATAACATTGTCTGGCTTCTCTTCATCAGTAGAGTTATAACCACACTGAGCATCTGTTTGCATGCAAAGATCTGCAATAACGTGTGGATGAATGGCTGCTGGTGGCATGACCGGACAGCAACACAGATGATCTTGGCAGACTCCGGCCCTCTGCATGCACCACACTCAGACCTAGATGAGGGCTGCAGGCATCACTGAAGATGGCCAGCAGTTATCCTCCGACTTTAAATTGAAGTGTTTGAGTGGAGTGCTTTTGGAGAGTGCATCATTTCCTTGGAAATAAGTTACAACTTTGTACTTTACTACAGCGAGTTTCCTTGTACCTTAAGTTGTTTAAACAGTTTCTCGTTATGCATTTCCCATTTGGACAAAAAACAGACCAGAAAGCCTGAGGCACCAAGGCTGGAAGGAAAAGGAAATCCTGCTCCAACCATCAGAGTGGGCAGAGCAGCTCCTCAGCTCTGGGCAGGCTCTGGCAGACCCAGAGAAGGTTTGGAGCAGGAAGGGGCAGGCAGGACCAGCAGCTATTTCTGCCTCTATAGAAAGTCTTCAGGTGACCCAAACACCTCTCAGGTTCACCTTTGAACAAATATAACTCCCAGTCAGTTACGTAGGGTTTCTGTCTGAGCATCCCCCACCTTTGGGATGCCTTAGGGAGGATTCAGTTCCAAGCCCTGAGGGCAGAGCAGCAGAAGGCTTTCAGGAAGCCTAGCAAGTCTGCCCCATCTAGGGTCAACTCACGGCTTCCCCTTCCCCCTATCTCTCCCCAGGCTTCTCCACTTGCTATTTATAACTTTGACCTAATAAGTACCCCCCATCCATCCCCTAGATTTAACCTTTTCCTTGCCAAGTGGTGTCTGAAGTTTACATGAGAAAGTTGTTTATATTATATAGCTTTGTAATAGTTTCCTCCTTCACCACCTCCCTTCCTTCCCCAATAAAAAGCCCCGCAGTGCACTCGGCAAAGCCAGTAAACAAAGGAGGGGTTTGGAGACTCAACCAATTTTGGTGAACCAAGTGGGGAAATAATGTCTATCTTGAAGGATGTTAAAGCCTGAGCTCATAATAGTAGGAAACTAGGGTCCACCCTAAGTAAGGAATGACTTACTTGCAGCTACCTAGCATAAAAGACAGATGTCCATGCAGCAGACCACAAGTCATTGATGGACATAGGGGGTTAACCCTGTGTGTTTTCCTCACTGGTCAGGATGGTGTAGAAGGTCAGGATGGTGTAGCAAACACCAATGTGTTTGCTAAGCTCCAAATACTTGAAGTTGTGACAAGTGAACAGGGAATGGACAGCACAAAAAGGCAGCAGTGTTTTGAACTTGCCTAGATTGATGAACAGAAGCAGAAGGCAATGAAAATCCATTAGCCTGACTGTTCCCTGCAGAGGAAAAACAGGCACACAAAATCCAATTCATTATTCTCTTTCTTATTTAATGCTAAGTAAGTCATTGAACTTTACTACTTCATCTATCCATTTTCTTCAGTAGTAGGACTGCAGGAAATCTTTCTCTTCTCAAAGGAGGTTTCAAGTTTCTCACTGATATCATGTAAAAAACAACAACTTGAGAGTGTATGAGTAAAAAATAACTCCATTTCAAAGGGAGCTTGAGCCACGCAGATAATGATAATTTTTCTTTTCTGAAGCATAGAGATGAAGAGTAGAGGTCCCTGGGAGCTTGGAGAACTATTGTTCTTCTTCCAGACTGGTATGCGGAGACAGGCCCTGAGACAGACTCCAGTGAGGCCACCACATGTTCAGAGTGTTAATGGCATGCATTTGACAACATCAACCGTTTTATTTATGAGGTGCCTCAAAATGTAAAGGCAAAGAAATCTATACTGTCCAACAGCCCAAGCACATCCAGTGCAATTAAGGAGTATCTGATCAAAGCTCAGCCTGCTCTGCAATGTCGCTTTCTTAATTACGGATATGTAGAAATGTTCCACCTTCCTAAATGACACCTTAGCAGATTTTGAACAGTCATGGTGGCGTTATATAATGAGAAATATATTAATGGAAACTATCCAGCGCTGAAACCATTCCAGCCTTTTTATCACCACATTCCTTGCTCCCACATGAGCTAAGTGCGCAGGAATAAAAGCAGTTAAACATCCTCCACCAGAAGACATGCACGATGGGCATTACTCACAAGTCACTAACAAATCAGTGGTGCCTGTCAGTGTTGGGATCCGCACAGAAACTCTGGGCAAAAAGAGCTGCTCTTCTTGGGGAATTATTTTTCCACTGCCTGTATCTTGTTGCCTTGTCACCCTCTTGCAGCTGGAGACAGTTTAGTGCTGTCACCTGGCACCTGAGTTGAGGTGTCTGTCCCATGGTCTTCACTGTGTTCTAACTACAGCAAAAAAGCAGACTTAAATAATGTTTTTATTCTATTGCACAAATATGCAATGAGAATCTTAATGACTGAATGCAATATTCAGAGTGGTCCCTGAAGGGAGAGAAGGTTTGCTGGTGAGTTCTGCTTTTCCAACGTAGGTCAGGCAAAAGAACAATCCAAAGGCTGCTGATCTGGATCTCAGCTTCTGCAGCATCACCACTGGACATGAGGTTTGTGATCACAGTCAAGGATCTGATTTGGACTCGCTACCAAAACAGACAATCTCAGTCCCATCACTCTGCACATTCCCATACCCTTTGTGCGGTTACTTGTGCTTGTGCAACCTGCATGGATCAGCTGAAACAAAACTTTCCTGAAAGGGCTGGTTTTCAGTCAGAGGAACCCATTGTCCATGTGGTTGCACAGGCAGTAGAGCCAGTCTGGGCAGCAGGACATGCAACAGGGGTGTTGACAGCTGGGGAGGGGACTGTGTGAGCGTCAGCCCCAGCTTGGATGGGCTGGTGCTGAAAACCACAGACTTGCTTTCACGTTGTTGCCAGCAAGCTGGTAACCACCTGGCAGTGAAACAGGAACAAAACATCTGCCATGGATGCTCTGAAGGTGTTTCAGAGCACTGTTACAATACCTGTTGTTACTGGCAATTACTGCAGCAGCAGCTGCCCTGTGCCGAATATTACATAAAAGCTCCAAAAAGCCCGGGTATTTGACACAAGCTGATTGGCGAGCAGATTGAACGCTCCTATGTTAGACCCAGGATTTCAGACACAGCCTGGGAGCACTGCTCTTGTGGCTGTACCAGTCTGGTGATGGGAATGTGCCAGGGTACCAGCAATGCTTCAGTTGGGGGGGGGTGGTGTGTGAGTGAGCAGCAGGCCCCTCCATCGCCCCTCCTGCCTCCCCCTCATCTCCGCGGCTGTAGCGCAGCGCGGGTATTTGCCTGGCAGGGAACGCATCCCGCATCGCACTCCAGCTCCTAAGTGACATAATTGGGATTTTATTTCACAGCTCCTGAGTGAGTATTTAGGGGAAGGACAGGCGAACAAAATGTCCCTTGCTGAAGGCGGGCTCTGAGAGTGGGCGAGCTGCTAAACAATGGGAGCTCAGTGGGACAGCTCCCAGTTTACCTGCTCCAGTCCAAGAGGAAGTGCTCCTCCCTCCACAGCACAATGGTGGGTCAGCGAGCCCTAAGGGGGGACGCAGGCTGGCACACACCTTGGTGTCACAGGACACCGCTGATGCTTGGGCAGGTGAGAAGGGGGCACAATAAACACCCAGAAGGGAGCAGAGGGAGGGAATCTGGGAGCACCATGATCTGTTCCCCGGGGGTGGCTGGGGCAGACAGCACTTGTCCACTACCATGGCTTGCACAGGGTGTCAGTGGCATCTGGACCAGGCAACGAGGGGTTCTTCATCTGTGCATGGAAACTTTAACCCAGAATGTTGTTCTCCCTTCCTCACCAGGATATTCTACCAGGGGCTTGCCTCAGTTCCTTCTTCTTAACAGTTCTCTACATTTTGGCCACAAAGCACTATTTAAATTTTACCACACTGTAAATCTTTTGTCATGAGCCGTTTTGCTGTTCCTGAAATTCTTCCTTATAGTGGCAGAGCATTCTACGGTCCATTTTGAGAGAGGGCAGCTGACAGCCTCTGAGGGGGCCCTACAAAATGACTTGTTGGTGGCGGAAATATTTATACACCTAGCAGCTGCTGAGATTTTAAGCACTTTAGTGTCTCTGATTGCCTCTTTGGTGTGTACACTGAAATCTGCCTTTCAAAGCATTGTGCCAATGAGCTTAAGACCAATTATCAAACTAATTTTGTTAGGAACAAGTCTAAATATCATGTCTTTGAGAGAAACACTGGGCCAGGCATGCAAAGGTACATCACTGCCTAGAGACGCACAACAGTGGCTAATGGCTGGAGCATCAAAATAGTAGAAAATCCTCATTTAATCTCATTAAGGACAACAGGATTCGGTGCATTACACAGGATCAGAAGGGAAAGGCGCACCATTACATCTGAGATGCTCTGCTAACCATGGCAATGGCAAAGTCTGGGTAAGGCTACCTTTTCACCTTCAAGTTGTGAACCTGGAGGTCAGGACTCACTTCCTATTTGTCTAGTACTTTTCCACTTTGGTGTAGCTGGTATTAACAACCTGGAGCATCAATCGTGGAAGGAGTGGGTATCACCAGATCCAAACGCTGACCGGCACCTGGTACCGTTCATGTCCAGAGGCAGACTGCTGCCAGGGCAGAGTTGAAAAGCTTGTGGTGCTGGGGCCAAGCAAGCAAACACTGCCACAAATAACCTGGGAGCCAAGTGGGTGGGAAGACAAAATGGTAGCCGGCAAAGCAAATACGTGTAGCAAGCTGACAGGTTTTGTGAACGAGGAAGCTGATCACCAGTTTATATAAGAAACCCAAATGCTCTTCCATTTCCAGCTTGGCGGGCCCGATTCTGTCATTGATGTTTGCAGGATGGAGTGATGACTCAGGGGACCGGAGCTTGCACCAGCACGCCCAGTGCAGCCATGGCAGCATGGGCACACCCTGCAGCACCCACGCATCCACCTCACGGTGGTGCCGCCCCTGGGGTGCCACAGGGCACCTTCTGGTTGGCACCATGCAAGGGGACGATGGCTCTGGGCTGGGGGAATGCTCCAGATCCTGCGAGACTTGGCGCAAGCTGGAGCCCCTTGGAGGGGAGGGGGAGATGCCAGGGGGGAGGCATGCGTCCTGGAGCCATGGATGGCCAGGGAGCTGCGTGACTTTACGTTGGTTGAGAAGCCACTCAGGTGTGCTTTAGTCTGCTGCTGTTATCCAAAAAAGAGCAAGAAAATCTTTTAGGAATGTCTGGGGCATGTTTCAACTGCCAGTCCTTTGGTGGCATGGTCCTGTACGGAAAGTGTCTGACCTCTCACACTTCTTAACCTGCATTTCTATATTGCATCTGCCTGGTGTTTAACTATCCAAACCAGCTAAGACTTTCCTAGTAAAAAGCAACATCTATACTACGGCAAAAAGATGCCCCGGTTTTTGCTGTTTGCAATGAGACCTCTGGGTTTGCATGCTAGCAGCACCTTTTTTATCCTTTTCCCAACTCGGTCATTTTTTTGAGCACAGTTTGACAGCCCGAAGTTACTGAATTGCACAAATAAATCACCTGCCGTTACCACGGCTGCTCTCCTTGCAGAGGGGCAGACATACAAACATCTCACATAAAAACCCTATCGATTTCTTCCACGGGACGATTATCACAAATATTGTTGATCTTACATTATCTGTGATTGTTTATATAACGAGAAAGACTCCTTACTTCCTTCTGGGGCATTCAGGAATTTGGCAGGCTCTGAAAGCAAGTCAGTGGTGCATAGGGTAATGCTCCTCGGGGGAAGTGTGCTTAGTGCTATTGGAGGAGATCACATTAGTGCTTTTGACACGATCAAACAGAAAGTCCCAGCTGAACAATAGGTTTTTAGGACGAAAAGTGAAATGTTAAGAAGGTGTGTACGTCGCCATGAATTTGCTTCATTTCACTCGTTGATGTGGCGGTAACAGAACTATTTTTAGGTATAATCCTTCAAACAGAACATGACTTCTTTCTGATTAGTACAAAGCTGGCTGCTAGTCAAAGGATAATTATTTCCCAACACATCACCTAACTCACCAGCAAACAAAACACTCATTATTCGAGCTATCCAACATTAACGGTTGTTTAGCAGTTAACATTTTCTTGACAGCTTTGAATAGGACTAATTGCTCCAGTTTCATTAGCAGAGGTCATTTACTCCTGGTAACAATACTTTTCTGGAGATAGTCTCTCCTATAAGATTAGATTATCAGGTCAAATTCTGCTCCCAGTGGCAATGATGCCTGACCGCATTTGGCCTCAAGAAAGTCTGCTCTTTCAGTTCATAGCCGCACAATTTCCAGCCCTGCAGCTGATACATTACATAAAGGAAGTAAGTGCACTCCGCTGGACGGGAAATTACAATAAATTAGGAAAGTGTGCACCACAAGGAAGGTTTGCTAAATAGCCACTTAAGAGTTATTAATAAAACCTTAACTTCAGATAGTGTTTAGGGAAAAAGAAAAAAAAAGCTGATAAGAAAAATTGTACTTATACTTGAAAACATGTGCATACCCATAAGGGAAGGCAGCATTCGCAGCAGAAACAGAGTGTGCTGTATCACAAACATCGAGCTGATGCTGTTAAATGCTGCATGTTCTATGGGCACTTTTCAGGTCACAATTTTAAGCCATATTTTGTTGCGCATAGTTTCATTCATTCATTCATTCATTCATTCAT
>JAAGNO010010576.1:0-14144 GCA_033439905.1 Ceryle rudis
ATTGCACTTCTAATCTATTTTTAATGTTTTCCAGAGTGCAAATTCAATAAGAAAACTAGTGAGTACTTTTTCTTTTACTAATTATAAAATGTATTAATATTACAAATATTGAAAAAATGTCCTATAGCACTGGTACAGAATTAGAAAAACAGGAGTAACAAAACTTGTTTGTCACTTTTCTTTCAAGGTTCCCCCTGCAAGCACTTCAGGGCTCTGTTTTAAGAAATTAAATGTAACAACACACACCTATAAATTACTTATCAATCGTTTAGCAAGAGAAGTAAGTATATATCACCTGTATATAATGTGTATGTTTAAAAGATAGCTGGCGAGCTATTCTGTTGAGGAATGCAATAGATTAGATTTATAGCGAACATACCACAGGATTAGGATTCCTTCTGCAGTCCAGGTTCCCAATAATGCATGGTATGCTAGAAGCAAAAAATATACATTTCTGATACCATGCTCCACCTGTCTGTCATTTATCTAAAATGACACTTCAAAGTTCTTTTGAGATTTTTAAGAAGCTGCAAAAACATTTGAAATTGAGACTATACTTCCACAAAACCTAGAACTGAACAGAAATGTTCCAAAAACATGATAAATACTTAATCTGTCTTTCCTGCTAGTCAATAACAGGTCAGAACAGATAAATTTGAACAATTGTAATGAGGGGTTTTTTTTGTGTTTTGTTTCATAATATGATATGGGACAAATAAGATTTATTGCTTCCTTAATTAGAAGACATTTCCATATCATTATTTCTTCTCATGCCTTCATCATTTGCTGTTATAGGAAATAGCACTTAATAGGGAGCTCTGTGATTTAAGCACTGTGACTGTTACTGCATATAGCAGAGGCTGTAAAAAACATCTTTTGCTATAAAATGTAAAGACATATAAAATACATCTTTGCAATCTCTTTTTACCCTAAAATGTATTTAATTTATTTTAGGTAGTAGTGGATTCTGTAATTCAGTCATTACCATTTTCAAAAGAAGGACTGAGTATTCAGGATACTGGTGCAATGTATGTCATCAACACCCCAGCTGGTATGAGCATCAAGTGGGCTCATTTTACAGGCGTCATAGATATACAGTATGGATTGCACTCTAACACATCGATGAAGACAGAAGGACTTTGTGGTGAGGCTATGGTGGCAATTTTTTTTGTATTTAATAATTTCCCATTTAAAATTTATACCTCCCTTTTGTGTCTGTGACCAGCAGTTCCTATAGGTCTCCTTGTGAACCCCATTAACTAGACTGACAATCCTATTTGAGAAGGGCTTGTGAAATTCTCTTAAGAATAATAATAAATCAGTAATTCTGCTTGCTAATAAAGTAGCTTGCAAAGCAAGTAAGGACCAGCACGTTGTATCTAATTAGCTTTTTATAAATGTATTAATCTCTGCCTGCATATCAGAATATTACTGAAGTCAAGTAAAGAAATGGGGAAAGTTTTCAATGGAGAAGTGGTTGCTGAAGTAGTTCAGGTAGTGACTGTATTTCAGGGATTATAGGAGAAAAGAATAGCTGTCAGATGTTAGCAGTGGCAGTTTATTTCTATGCAGATACTGGAAAAGTATATCTTGGGAAGGGATCAAGTCTCCTGATGACAGTGAATCCAAATTCAGATCTCTTAAGGTTGGATCTAGGGTCCAAAACTCTGCTGAGGTGTCTCAGACTTACATTACAATGACAGTAAATTTAGCATGTTTCAGGCTTCCCTTTTTATAACGTTTTATAACTCTGCCAGTATGATTTATATGGAAAAGCATAATCAGGTATTTTAGAGTTACTTTAATTCTACCAGAAATATTCACTTTCTGGTGCATCATAATTTTACAGAATCTACCTCATATTGAACAGGAAGATGAACTTTTTATAATCTTTTAAAATACTTTTACTTTTAAAAGCAAAGAAAACAGTTCAGATATGGTATATACATATATACAAATTAATTGTTCAAAATCAATTGCCATATTCTGCTTGAACAAAGGAGAAGTCCTCCTAGACCTAGTGAAAGAAAGCTAATGCTGGCCCTGGCACATACTTCAACCTTCCCCAGTATCATGCCACCTTCTCTATGCATGCTGAAAAAGATTGGGATGAGGTGAGGTCAAATGTATGAAGGGTTATAGAATAGTTAATCTTTGTGTCATGAGAAGAGAGAACAAAGAAATTATGCAGACAAATCTAACCCCTGCTGTAAAGTGTTGCTCTACTTGATATTTTGCAGTAAAGTCTCCTTTAGTGATTCTTTCCTATTCTCCGCCATTTGTTTCTGTTGGAGATTCTTCTTACCTCTCCCTCTTCCCAAAGGAAGTAAAATGGCATGTTTGCTTGTGCTTTGAATGTGATGCTCTGTCTCCAGGGGTGTGTAATGGAGACCCTACTGATGACCTGAAAATGCAAAACAGGACCGTGGTTACAAACATGGAGGAAATTGAAGTGTTCATTAAGAGCTGGGAAATTGAGAAATCACTTGATGTAACAACCAGGAGGCCAGTGACAAACTGTACTGAACATAACTGCACGTACTGCATGGAACTGTTAAACAGAAGCATTTTCATCCCTTGTCACAAGAAGGTAAGAAGATCAGAGAAATTCCAGATGCAAATTAAATAAAGTATGTATAGTTAAGCAAAGAGAGAGAGATGCACATTTTTAATGTTTTGCTTATTTTCAGGAGTTGGCAAATGGATGGGTGGTTTTAATACCTCTCTCATGTTGGCTTTAATACTTCTGTCATGTTGTCCATTGTAAACACACCTCTGTATGGATCCCTGTGCTATTTTGGCGTTTTTTAAATTATTTAGTAGGCAAAACTCCAAGGAGAGACACCAGATCATCATCTCAACACATATGCATTACAAAAGAGATACTCTTAATAAATGCTTGACATGAGCCACTAGAATGGTAAGCCTACTGCTGCATCCAACAGCAACTCATGCAGCTTGAGATTGATTGGACTAAAGACATTTCCAGTTAAACAAATTTTGATGTAGTCACTATTACGTTGACAATTGCGGAAATCACTATCTTTTTTTTCTGGACGCTATTTTCTAACGGGGACATGCTGTAGCATTCAGACTACCACTAGAGGTGGCTAGTGCAGCACAGCAGCTTCCTGGAACGGGAAGCTCCAGATCTCTGAGGTCTGATTTACCTTTCCCGATTCACTTGTTCTGTCACTCCACCCTTGTTTTGCTCCGTGTTTCTCTTTGTTTTTCATGACAAACTAATACTCTTAAAGGTACTGCAGGCAGCTGAGCCACTTCCTTCAAACTCCAAAGACCTCTCCTCACTTACTCCAGGCAGAAAAAAAATGGAGTGAGATCTTCTGAAAGGAAAGGATTAGAGACTTTTATTTATTTATTTATTTATTTATTTATTTATTCATTTATTTATTTATTTTTGAAAGGGTAATAGATATTGCCACAGAAATTTAATGGGAAAGAGTAGTGGTAAGCAGTTTAGTATCAAGAAGGGAGAGTAGCACCAGTGGGTAGCAGGATGCTTTTCATAATTGTTTTAACATATTTCATTTAAAAGTAATTGAAGGGAATCTAAATACTCAGAATCCCTACTTCATCTGTGTTTCCAGGTGAACTCTCACATCCTCAGATAGAATCTTTTCCTGATGTATAGCAAAACCTAAGAGCATCAAAATTGCCAAGCATGTGGTTCATCCATTATGAAATTTGTTTTCTTTCATGATATACATGATAATGGCAGAGCCAGAGTGGATGGAGCGTATTGTGAACTTCACAGGCGTGAAGCAACTGGACAAGGACAGATAACAGAGTCATCAGTGTAATGAACTTTATGGCAAGAAGTGAGCGACTGATTGAAGAAACCACAGGGAGAGCTGGGCTTTAACGTAGTAACGAACAGGCAGAATGAAACAAAATCTGACTTTTCCCACCTTGTTATAAGCTTATGCAAATAAAACCACAAATAAGATAAGTTGCATTACCTGCATTTGGACCAAGTAAGGCTGTTGGGTCCTACAGACACAGAAACAGAGAACTCAATAATAATTAATTCACAGCGGGAATTTATGAAAGATATAGCAGTGATGTATTGCTGAGATTATTGACTTTTATCTGACAGCACTATACTGCAAAAGTTCTTGTAAATACTGTGACAATCTCATGAGGACTGTGTTCTGTGCCTGCTAATGATCATAAAAAAATCTGTCAGTTTAAGTTTTGCAAAATGAATATTCTAAAAAAAAATGGTATTTTTTTTACTTCAGACACTGCTTTTGATTTTTTTCCCTTGCAGCTGTATTATTTCTTGTAATTAATGATATACTTTCATTATGGAAAGCTCTTTTGCTTTTTAATTCTCCATTACAATATGTTTCTAGGTGTCACCACAGGAGTTTTGTGAGAAAATGTGGATCAACAGTACTTATTTTTGGAATTATGAGTGTGATGCACTTTCTGCGTATGTGACTTTATGCAACAAGCACAACATCTGCATTAAATGGAGGACACCTGATTACTGCTGTAAGCAAGACAGCCATGTTCTATACCCCAGTGTGTGCAGTGTTTAGTGATGAGTAAAAATATGCTTCTTTCTATTGTTATTTTAACTACCATCTCATTCTATCACAGCATTAGTAAATGAGGCTATAAGTTCTTAAAATGTATTGGTTTAGGTAGTGTCATGAAACAGTTTTAATCTCAACTGAAAGATTTGCATACCTAAAGTACTGTTAAAAATATAAATGCATGCTCTCTATCACACATTCACTTGTTCTTGTCACCTTTTTATCCAATGAAATGCTGAAAGAATAACAGCAGCACTCAGTGTCCTGTTATTATGACTTGCAGCATTGAGTTGTCCTGAAGGCAAGGAATACCAGCCTTGTGTGCAACCCTGTGAAGCCAAGACGTGCTTGAATAAATGGTTCTATGAGGATTCTCCTTGTTCCTATTTAAGAGAAGACTGTGTGTGTAAAAATGGCACTATTCTACATAGAACAGACTCTGACCTCTGTATACCAGAAGAAAAATGTAGTAAGTGCAGCAGGAGTGTTTTTGCAGATATGCTAATATTAACCACAGCTTAGTGCAAGTGATGTTTAAGTTCTGTGTCTGTCTTTAGTATGTGTGAATCTACAGAGCCCATCTTTACCTCAAGCTGCAGCAGTTTGTGCTTTTAGTTCAGTTGGATTCAAGTCCCAGTGCTGATGTACTTCTGTTGGGGAAAAATGATGGTTGTTCTTCCATAGTTCCCAGGCTTTTTTTCCTGGACTACTCAGGAAGGAATACCATGGGCAGGTTCTCTCCCTTGCACTCAGTATTTATTTTCACCTATAACAAAGCATTTGTTCATTTTGGGTTTTTAAGGTCATCATCTTTTCTTGTATTCCTTGATCATAATGCTCTTATTTTATGCAATAATTGTATGCAATTTATGCTTGAAGGAAATCTGTGCTCTCAACTTGTTGAAAGGATAAAACGTTGGGGTTTTTTTCAGCCTGTACAGATAACAGAGGACAACCCCACTCTGCTGGGGAGATCTGGAATGGGTCCATGAGAGGCTGTTGCATGTACAACTGTCTAGAAAATGGAAGCATTGTTGCTGTAGAACCTGAATGCAATGAGGATCCACCACCAGCCTGTGAACGAGAAGGAGAAGTTGTCATCCATGTCATTGAAGAGAGAGCTTGCTGTCCGAAGAAAGTTTGTGGTATGTACTACAACTGTTTTCAGTAACAGAAGTATAAAGTAAGTGCTTGATACTCACTGTCAGATGACAATCTTTAGAAAAGGTTCAAGGTAACATTTTTCTGAAGTGATTTTTAGGTACTTGGGGCTGGTTGGGCCATCAAAGCAGGCTTCTTTTCTTTGTAAGAACTGACTCACTGAATTTTCTTTCTTTTTTTTTTTTTGCTTAGAAGTCTTCTAGTGAACAAAAGCTTCTGTTAAAAAATAATTTTTAAGCTCTAGCATGGGATTTCAGAAGAAATTGTTAAATAGTTGATAATAGAAGTACCTTGGTAATTGGAGCAGTCATCGGAGCCTGTTCACTTTTCTTATTAGTGCTTTGGTGTCCATACCTGTATCCTCTGACCAACTGCTCATTCTCAGAAGCAGTATTCCATGAGCTGATCACTGAATACTAATATTCTGCCTATCCATGGTTGTTAGAAAAGGGAATAAGCTTATTGTTCCTCATAAAATTGTTCTTCATAAAATCTTAAAAGAAATTGGGAACAAAAGGTCCCAGCTGATATGGTGCTTTTGCTTATTAGTTAAGATATCTGTAACCAACACTGTGTTGTCAAATTGTTTAGGAAATATTTTCACTGGGATATTTTAGCTGACTTCACGTGCAGGAAGCAGAGCAAGCAAATACCTGCTTTAAGAGGGATTTAACTGTGCTTGCACAGTGCCACATGAATAGAGCTATGCCAGCTCTGAGTTGAGTTTGGAGGTTTACATCATGGTATGGAGTGTGCTTTAAGCTGACTTGGACTGCTTTTAGTTTGTGGATCCCTATACTAGATGGTATAAATATCTTGAGATGTAGGACTTATACTTGTATCTGTTGAAATATGTCAAAAAAAATGTTTTTTATCCCACAGAATGTAACATTTCATTGTGTGATGCCATCATTCCAACATGCAAACCCAATGAAAAATTAGTGGTAGGCTACCACCCCCTGTCCTGCTGTCCACAGTACCGATGTGGTAAGGGAAATAGAAAAACACAGTTACTGGGACATTGTTCAGACTTTTATTATGCGTTGTAAGAAAATTTGCCTTAGAAGTTGTTTTGATTGTTAAGAGAATGGGACACTGTAAACAGCACCAGGCAATGATGTATTGTTTTTTCACACTCTCCAGTATTTTTTTCTGTTTGTGTGTTACATCACTTTTGATTTACTCAGTTTGGGGTATTTTGTTTCACTGAGTGGATGAAGAATGTATTTTCTTTGTCTTTTTAGTATTGTTTCTGTGATTTTTTTTTTTTAACAGTGTTTATTTCACATCCTACAGAATGTGATCCTTCAGTTTGTTTCAATGCTTCCCAACTGGACTGCAGAGAAGATCAATTTATTGTTGAAGCAAAACAGGAAGATCCTTGTTGTTTCTCTTATCTCTGCGGTAAGAAGTCTCTAATATTTTTATGGATAACTAAAGAATAGTTAAGTATTTATAAAAGCAGTCTATAGTTCTAAACCTAATCATTTAAACCAGGAATTCTTGGAGGCTGACTGGCGCATAAATTATTCTTGGGTTTTGGGATCTATTTTTTCCAACATAATTTTGAACATCATACTTTATTATGTTTTTATATTTGAATGTTAATCCATAAAAACTCTTAAAAGTAACAAACATAATGGCTTATATAGTCTATTAAATAGAATGTGCTAACTTTCTAGTATTGAAAACTTTGTAAATATCTGATTGGTTTATTTTTTATTTATTTTATTTTTTTCTTAATTTAGTTTGTGAATCCTGTATTGACCCTGTTCCCTTGTGTAAGGAGGGGGAAATTCTCACTGTAGACCTGAATACCATACATTACTGTTGTCCTCATTACTACTGTGGTGAGTGTAACTGTTGCCAGTTCAATACGTTACAGTATGTGGAGATTTTTTTTTTTTTTTATATAGCGGGTTTCAGATAGAGATTAAGAGATCTAAATGAGGGTGTCTGCATTTGAGATAGGTTCGAAGTTCATGGTATACTCAGCTGAGGTCTAACCAACCCTGTTAAAGCAACCTGGAGAGGTTATTTAGTTCACCAGACAGCATATAGCTACTTTCAGGGTCATCTAAAAATGATGCATTAATGTGGAACTGAATCTCATTCTTATACTACAAGTATACAATTGTTCATATATTAAAATGCCTGTAATAAACCAGCTTCTATGTTATTGTTCCTCTGCTGCACCATTCATTAGTGTTTAGGCAGCTTCTTTGCACTTCTGCCTTTTTGCAGAAGGAGTAGGCCAAGGGTTTCAAATATTGCTGTGTTGATTACTATTCAAACAATGAGCAGACAGAAAAAGAATATTTGCAGTGTAATGTTGTCTCACTGGTAGCCTCATAAATCACCACAGGAATTGTGCTATATGTTCTTAAGTAATGTCTATAAGTGTAACTGTTTAATTTAGATTAACTCTTGTCCTGTTGCAGTCTTTGTGTCATTTCAATTAATTAAATTGTCTTCCAGTAAGTTTGGAGCTTATACATTTTTACTTCAAGTGGTTCCATATTTTGGTCATTTTCTTTCCCTAGCACTTGCACCCAAGTGAAATATTCTGCAAAGGCATTTTGGCACCTTTTTTGCCAAATTCTGGCAGGTAGAAAGTTAGATCTTACTATGTGGCCTTCTTTCACAGTCCCAGGAAGCCACCCCCAATAAGACAGGCAGGTAATTTTCTTATCAGAGTCATCCCAGGAGGGCATTTGCTCCCTGTTATCTTACAAAATGTGCTTTACAGCACATTTGTAGCTGACAGAAACAAACAAACAAACATGTTTTCCAAAACATATGATTTTAATTGTCTTTGGTACTGGTTATCAACTTAGGAGACTCTGAAGTAAGAGGAATAGGAATTGATTCCTGTGTAATGTTTTCTGAAATTTAAACATATTCTAAGTCAACTAAAAGCACTTTTCAAAAACTTTGTCTATTTTTAATTTTGTTTTAATTTTGTTTATTTCAAACACAGATGCTTAAGAAATAGAATTTAAAAAATATTAAATATATCATTACTTTAAAAGTAGTTTATAAAGTCCAAAATAAGCTGGAAATTTCAAACAAAATTTGAGTAAATTCTCATATGTGTCTTTTCCTCCCATTTAGTATGTGATGAAAATCTTTGTTCTGAGCCTCCCATGAATTGCACAGATGACATGATACTTGTGAAGGAAAAAATACCTGGGCAGTGTTGTCCAGAATGGCACTGTGGTAATTATTGCCTTATTCCTTACTCAATGCTGTTAACAAAAGCTTCTAATTATCTGACTAATATGATTTTCTTACTCTCTTCTCAGAATGTAGCTGTGAAAACACTACTTTGCTGACCTGTAAATTGGTAAGCACTGTCCTTTAGATATTTTTATTAATGGTGTTCAACTCTCTTACTCTTCCCTTTCCATTCCTTATTTCAATTAGCCATAAAGGGTGATGAGGTGGAAGAGGCTGGGACTGCTTCTGGGTCCCCAGCTCAAGCATGTAACTCCAAGTGTCTGCACAGCGTTGTCAACTATTCCTTGGAGAAATTTCACTTTGTGTGTTTTAAGATGTCAAAAGAAGAAAAGCAGCTGTAATATTATTCTGTTCAATATTAACTCAAAACAATATGCTGGGAAGATTTTCCATGTAAATAATTCCTAACTGTTTAAACAATTAATTAATGAGGAATGACCTTTATGATCTCATCTAGAGGAATGTGTTATTTTGTTAATCATTTATGCTTTTGATTAAAATGCTTTAATATTATTGAATTTAACCATAAGTCATAAATATTTTGCTCCTCACGTGCTTTCTCATAATAGGGTCTGTGATCTGGAAAATAGTTATGAGTGAATGTTCAGACTCCCAATATTACCACAGTAACAGGGATATTTTCCCTATAAAATGCCTACAGCTTGTCCTTCCCTTCCCCTTATGTGAAGACTATATAATGCAAAGTCTAAAAAGGAGTTGCAAATTTAAGTAGCTTTCACCTATCTTTCGGTGGAAAATACATGGAAAACAGAGTTTTGCTAATGCATTTATTACTGAAATAATTTTGTATTTCAGGAAAAATTTCTGTTTAGTGACTCCACTATTCATATGCATTCCTAGAGAAAATTAAGAGCTTAAAGAGATAAATACATTGAATAACTCTGAATGTCCTACTGTTTCTTGAGTATATCACAATTTTTCTCTTTTATGAAAACAGGAGTGGAAGTGATGAAAGTAATATTGTCTGTTTAGCGCTACATTCAATTGTGCATGACTTTGCAAACTTTTTTATCTTTTTACACTCAGGGAGAAGTTAAAAAAATAGATAGTAGTATTTCCAGTGCTTGTGGATGCACTCACTACGTTTGTGGTAACTTTTTTATATTCCTAGCTATTTTGTTTTAGCTTTTAGTAAAAAGGGCATGCAAAGAAAGCAGAAATAGGATCATAATAAGCTTCTCAAACATAAACACTTTCATCTTGATTTTGTGGGTGTCTACCTAGTTGTGCAACTATGCTCTCTTTTCCGAGTGTGATTTGTCTGCTAACCCATCCATTCTGTATCTGTTCTGGTGGGATGTAGGAGTGTCATAAAACTGCCCATGCTTTCAGAGTCAGGTATGGTCTCTCTGGTGAAAGGCACATAGGAAGCAGTTTCTGAACCTTGGCTGAGTGTGAGTGGTGTGCTCCTAGTCCTCTGTTGAGCACAAATGAGACAGTATCTCACACAAAGCAACAGACCTGTCCAGCCAGCAGGAGGGTAGGTACCAAGTCTTAAGGCCAGAACTCTGCTCCCTTTTCTCACTCAGCTACCCCATGCAGACCAGATTTCAGCTCTCCTGTGCACAGAGGTGCTTGAGGTATGCTGCAATCCTGACTGCAACCCAGGCTCAACTGCCTCAAGGAGCAAAGTACACATTTACAGAACAGCTTGAGCATATTACTGTCCCAGAGGTAAATGTAGCTGTACTAGTTTAATTGACAGAAAGGCTACATTTTGTGATGTGAAGAATAATTCATATAGTGTCCTCAACCCAATGTTAAATATTAGAACTCTTTAAAAATAAGAACAACAGTTTTGGGGTTGGTTTTTTTGTGGTTTTTTTTTGGTTTTTTTTTTTTTTTTTTGTGTGTGTGGTTTTTGTTTTTTTTTTTTTTAATTTTATTTTCATAGTAGGAACACTATCCATTTTAGGCAGTTTTGCATTTTGTAGCATTTTCTTAAGCCTCCTCCCTGCCTTGTTTGGTGATTGAAACCACAAACCAATCAACAGTAAAAGTTCAAATACTTTTGCCGAGCACAGGACTTTGCCCTACTTTTGTCTTTATAGTGATGCTGTTAATTTGCTTGATGATTTTATTTATTTTTTTCCCTCCAGTAACATTTATTTCTTTTGATATTAGAGAAGGATGATGTGTGCATCTTCCAAGAGGTAACAGTACTGAATCCTGGACAGTCAGTGATTCAGTACTTTGGTGGAGACCTTTGTTACACTATACAGTGTTCACAAGAAAAAGATCAGAAGACAGGATTCAATGCCATGCATTTTACAATGGTGAACTGTTCCCAGCAATGTGAAGCTGTGAGTATTCTTAAAATACAGGAATGATTTAATTTGTGAGCACAACTGCACAGTTAGGTTAAAAGCCAAAGTGGAGACTTTTGCTAGTCCTGTTTGCTCAGCAAGTACTTGAGAACTTAACAGTGATGATGTGTATCTTGTGTCTCCAGGATTATTTTGAGAGGCAATTTCTAGCAGTGCAAGTAAACATATCTATCCATCCATCCATTGTTTCTCTTCATATCTGTAGTTTCAGAAATCAAGGATTATTCATATGATGTATTTTAAAAAAATGCTTGGTTTTTTTCTTTTCTTTTTTTTTTTTTTTTCCTTTCTTTCCAGCATCAAATATATATTCCTTCTTCTAGTCACCACACTTGTTGTGGTACCTGTCAAAATATGTCCTGCTCTTTTCAAACAGAGAATGGAACACTGACTATGTATGAGGTAAGTGCCTCGACAGAGATAGAATAGCTATAATAATACAATAAACAGGTGTCTGAAAGTCACTTCTTAGTTAGCCCATGATGTGAGTCTTGCTTCATACCTCCTTACTACTGGTTATGCACTTAAGGACTATTTATGACATATGATAGGAAAAAAAGTGTTTGTTTAAGGATCTGCCATTTAATACTAGGTGAATACCTTACTTCACTTTATTGACTGTAATATTTTCTACAAAAATATGCAAATGTCATCATTTACTTAAGGCTGGGTATCCTCTAAGTACAGTGTAGGGTTCAAATTGTAATTCTAAGTCATATTATACTGTGATTTAGATGTGTTGGGAGCTTCTGAGTCCACATCAGGACTCCTATGTCCCCCTCTTCCCAAGGCCATTCTTCTCCTCATTCTGATTTCTAGAGAAAGGAAGTAGGCAAACTGAAGCACTGGGGCTCAGGATCCTGATGGTGTGTACCAGCATCCACATACGAGGAAATTTAGATGTGGCAATGACTTGTCTCATGGTTCTTATTGCTTCAGAGCAAAAGAAACTACTGGACATTTTTCTGGCACACAGCCCTTTCATGCTGCACTAGGACACCCACGCTGATTGTGAGCATGCTGGAGAGTACAGCCATGGCTCCAGGGAGAAGTAGCCACTGGCGGTTAGAGGATGGGCTTTCCCTTTGCCACCTGTGCATAGTCTGCAACAAACTTTCCACTCCAGTAGGGACTAGAGCATGAGGGTCCCACTTTTACAGACATTTGGGGTTGGAGATAAAGCTGAAATGTTTTCTCTGTCCTGACAATGGTTTTGTTTGATATATTCAGGAAGGAAGCACCTGGAGCTCCAACTGCACTAACTACAAGTGTGAAAAGACTGCTGCGGGGGCTATCATACTGGGATCAAGCGTTGTCTGCCCTCCTTTTAATGACACTGAGTGTACAAAGGTTTGTAGTTTGGCTGAGGTAAGTGAAAAGAACTGTTCTGGAGTTTGGCTTACACTTGAAAACACATACATACCTAATGCACTTTCTTTAAATTAAAGAAGTGGTAAGTAAAAACATATAAGCAAGTAATTTACAGTCTTGTTTGCTAAGTTCCTGCTTGCTTTTTGACTGACAAAATATCTGTGAGGAGTATGAAAGTTTGGTTTGGGTCTTAATGATGACTGCTCTTATAATATTGTGGAATTGGTACCATACTTGACATACTACTGTATAAAGTGCTAATCATTCTGTCTTGCTTTAGTTTGGAATAACACTTTGCCATGTTTCTAGTACACATATGCTAAGTAAACTGGATCAATCAATTCAGAAATGCTGCATATAAAAGTAGGCTATATTAAAAATTCCTTAATTTGCACAAAGATTAGGAAGATGACAGAGCATATATAAATTCTGTTATCTCTTAAACTAAACTTTGTATAATGTAACAAAAAATACCTATTTTATGTGAAAGAGTATAAGGTATCTACCTACATCACACATCTAAAAATGTGAATTTGACATAGCACCATAAACTGGTTTGAAGAATGTGGATGCTTCATGTACATATTTGTTAACAATTTAATTCCTAACTCTATACTGACCTAACTTTATAATACTCCTTATGATTCTTGCACTTGCAGTACACTTACATTTAATATAAGCTACAAATAATAATAAAATAAATATACATGTACAATTGCTACCTTGACTGCAGATTAAAATTTACCACATGTCCTAGTTACCTGTTACATTTGTTTAAAAAAGTCCTTATTTCTTCTAATCCTGAGGAAAGCCTTCTATTTAAAAGTAATGCCTGTTCTACTTGGACTTTATGCTCAAGTTTCTTCCTTGGAACCCTTTTGTCACCATCTGTTAGGATCTTTACTTAGTAATAATGGTTAAAGTTTTAAAGAATGAAGCCCTAAGAGTATAACAATAACAATTGAGTATTGCCCTCCCAGAATAGGACCCAGCATGGTCAGAACACACCCAAAAGCCACTGCCAGGAGGGAAGTAGCAACCCAGACTGAGCTTCCGCACAAACACACAGCAGTGCAGGTCTCTGGCTGCAGGGAGTGCTGACCCTGGCACTAGCACCACTGGAAGGTGATGACACTAACTGTGTGCAATGTGATCAGATTAATGACCCGCTTAGCCGGGTGGTGGAGTTGAAAGAGGAGGTAGAAACATTAAGAAGAATCAGAGATTGTGAAAATGAAATAGATCAGTGGAGCCATATCCTGAGGCAAAGGCAGCAGGCTGAGGCTCAACAAAAAGTAAAGGATCCTTTTCCCTCCAGTCACCAGGCAGAAGGTAGGCACCTAATAAAAGAGGGGGAATGGAAGCAAGTCCCTGCTGGTGGATGCAGGTGAATCCCCTGATATCTTCTAATTTGGCATCAGGAATTGTTTCCCCTTATTTCTCATCTTAAAGGATCTGATCT
>JAAGNO010010577.1:0-12041 GCA_033439905.1 Ceryle rudis
TAGTCATACTACATTAAAAAAAAAATTATGAGATCCTACAGGGGGAAAAAAAAAAAAAAAAAAAAAAAAAGCTGGATCTGAATCTTTGGGGTGGATATTTACTGCTTGTTAAGTTCCAAATCTATTTTATTGTGTTATTACCAGAATAAAATTTACTAAAACACAACAATTATCCGGGGATGACAAAATATACAGTATCCTTTGTGGTTCTATGTTATGCTAGCTCTGGTATCTCTTTATTAAAAAGAGAATGTAGAACCATATGCATAATAACAAATATTTGAGAGTTACAGGTATTAAAGATGACAATCTTCCTGGAATACTTCAGTAAACTGTACAAGATACTACCATTGTTATGGTAGTAGTGACAGGAAGATTGCCATTTCATAGGCATAACTGACAAGAAACTAATGCTCATGGTCAACAAAGGAGTCCACTAGGACAAGAAAAGGTTATCTAGATGGTTCAGAAATATTAAAATGCTCCTTATTCCTTCACTTCTTTTCTGTGGAGGCATCCAAAAGAGCTCTTGGCAGCTCTTTCTAAACTCAGAGCAGACGATTCAGCTTGCACAATTCTGTCTGATGTGCGACATAAATGTATTTCAAAAGTTTAGGAGTTGATATCGCTACCATTTGAGCTGAAAAAGTCAAAATTATCCCTCAGAGCTTAAAAGACATGCCAGCGAACTCTGCATTTCTTTATGACTGTGCCTGGGGAATTTTGTGGTTAAGTATATTTCCGTGTCAACTTAGTATATTCTTTTCAGGTAATTTTTTTTCTTACTTTGTTCTAATGCCATATAATAAGAACTTGGAAGAGATAATTACTTTAGAATTAAGTGTGGGAAGGAAATTATAATTAACATTTCTTGACAGGGAATACCTTATAGGTAACACGTATTAAAAATTACCTGCTTTGCATGCTTGACTTCATCAAAGTCTTTAGGAAAAACAATAGTAGGCTATAAAGAAAACAAACAAACAAACAAACAAGCCAAAACCACATGTGAATTATAACAGGCAGTACAGTTTGCTCAGGCTAGTCTTATTCTTGAATTCTCCATATTGAAGCAGATAAACTAAGCATTTTTACTGCCCATGGGGAAGCAAACAAATAAACCAGACCAAAAAAAAAATTCCGTATTTAGCTTTAAGAGCTAAAAGGAAAAAGAATGTCTTGGAGATGTTTTTATGATGTTTTCTACAAAGAAAATATAATCCATAATCACAATATCAACTGATTCCTGAGAGAGACCAGTCATGCCTAATCTACGCATACTAAAGCCACAAAGTCTTTATCTGACACTTAGACCTCTAATGTATTGCATTATAAAAATTAATTTTGCAGATAGAATACTGACTGATGGCCACACCATTAGGGAATCCACAGTTCATTGGGGGAATGTGAATATCAGCTCCATTTTTTTCTTTACTTTTCATTATATATATTTTATAAACTTTTTAAACCTGTGTTTTGCATCCTTTTCCTACTCATAAACTATTTGCTAAATAGAACTGGAATGTTTTGTATCTGTGTACTTACCAGTCTCAGCTGACCAAGAACAAAGATCCTTTCTGATGCAGTACTCATAGGATGGTAAGACATTTCAAAGAATATTATACCAAGACTGAACAGGTCCACTTTCTAAGGAGGAAGAAAATGGAAACTAAAATGTAATACCTGTGAATTCTCTGCATAAGAGGATAGCAGAGGAAAAAAAAAAAAAAAAAAGGTTTTATTAAATTTCACAGTATATTATACCCAGAGAGACAGGTAGGTTTTTCCGTGGTTTTGGTGTTGTTTGGTTTTTGGTGTTGTTTTGGTGTTTTAATTTTTTTTAATGTTGTTGTTTGGTTGGTTTGAGTTTCTTTTGGTTCTTTGTTTCTTTTTTTTTGTTGTTAAATAACACAATCCAATGCCTTTTATCATCACAGCACTGCCATGATGTAAAGGACTTCCATTTTGAAGACATTCTTGCTTTGAAATTCAGCTCACCTCTGCATATAAACAGGATCTTATTTGAATCAAGAAAAATGCACCCCCACCGTCCAAAACTCACAGTCCAGGAATGCAGGAGAGCAACGTATATTTCTGATCATGACATTTCACCTTAACTAAAGGCTGTAAGATTTCTATCCTATTCATTTACAAAGGTCCTCCATGATTACCTGCTTTCAACTTGAAGTCACTTGTGCCTAGTTATGGTCACAGCACAGGCAGAAAAAACTGACCTGCCCATATTCTTCTATCCTTTGTCTCCTCTCAAAGGCGTATTTCTCATTCCCTTGCTTATCGAATCAGTCCCACCACACCCTGTTCCACCTTGAATTCACCTCTGTTGAGCAGAAATGACCTAACCTGGAGCTGATACCATAGATTCCATGCTACATTTTTATTAAGTCTGATCATACCTGATTGTATGTAGACTTAGTGCTTCCTTGGACCTCTGGGCTGACATACAACGCGGTACCAACCATCCCTGTCATATTACCTACATGGCAAAAGACGAAAATAGAAGTTTCAAGAAAGAGAGAAACACAGCAACAAAGTAAAAAAAACCAACCAAACAAACCAAAACAAACTAATCTTCTCTCCTCCTTTCTTCTAGGTGGAACACAGTCCTTATTGAGAGACCCAGTTGAGAACAGTTTGCAAAACAGACAGTTCTTACCTTCACATGTCAAATACCTGTGTCTATCTATAGTAGCTAAACCTATCTATTGCTTTACAGAATCTTAGTAGGTGAGCACACAGATGATACAATTAAATTTCACTTCCATTATACTCATCTTCAGACACACAATGTACTAGCATTTTCTCAAAACACAAAATTCAGACTGTTATGGAAGGCGTCAAAAAAACCCCAAACAAAAATCTCAAGTCTTGAAATTGTCCTGTACAGGCAAAAGAACAGATGGAACAAATACACACAGGATCACTATATAGAGAGAAGCACTGATCTATGGCAGAAGCATAGCAAGTGGAAGCAAACCGGTTTTTAGATAACAGCTGAAATTGCCAGATTATATGTAACATATCTACCTAGAAGTTGGTGGTTGGGTTTTCTCCCCTCCCCATTATTTCCAAAAAATGAAAATTAGATCTAACAGAGTATACAAGACTGCAGAATGTAAGTGCTTAAAATCATTTAGAACAAGCTACTATGTTAACTAACCTGATGGGTCAGACAGAGCAGAACTATCCGAGTGATTTTCTTCCTGTTTAGAGACCACCTGAAATCACAAAACCAGACATACTGTTAATGGCTCTTGAAATGCTTCTGTTGGCTTTTCTTGTCACTTTGGCTGGCAGTACAGGGTTTAATACTAGAACCTTGGAAATGAAAAAGTTTATGGCATTCACAATATTAAGCCCAATAAGCACTATGTTTTTACATTTTATTTTCATCTTTCATGTTATTACAACACTAGATTCAAGGCTTTTTTTTCACTGACTATCAGCTGTACTTACTGCATTTGCTGGATGATCTGTGGCTAAACCAAAATCACCAATTTTGACATGATCATCTGAATCTAAAAAGATGTTCACAGGTTTCAAGTCTCTGTGGATCATTCCCTGTTAGAGCGAAAGAACGGAAACAACAAAGACAACAGAATATTAAAGCAACACAAACCAAAATACAACACTCTTTATAATAGACTGGAAAATCACATTACATACTTCTATTACAGTGGGAAATCTACTGCATTAAGTCACCGATGACAGATTTTTGAAGTAAGACTACAGTGTGCAGCACAGAATCTAGAAATATTTTTCAGTGCTATCAGATGGCTAACAAAATATTTTTAAAGGTGGTCACAATTTTGTGACAGAGAAACACGTGAAGTGTTGCATTATAAAATTCAAGGTTATGATAAAATATTCTAAACACCCTAGAACAGATTAATAATAGAAAAAATGTCCTAAAATGAACAGAATATGAAGAAACCTATACAAAATGAGGCATAACATAGACATTGTGGACAGGTCATTACTGTTGTATTTACTAACCTTTTCATGAATGTAAGCTAACCCATCTAAAATTTCTCGGAAAAGCCTCCAAAGCCGACTGGTGTCTTCATATAATCCTTGGTCAATAGTATCTCTTAATGTGCTCTTTTCACAATACTCCATCTTCAGTTGTGCATATGTAGGGGACAGCAGGAAAAAAAGAGCAGTTTTGTCAAGAAAAGAGACCAACAGAAAAAGCTCTATCTGTGTGCTTATTAGTGCCTGGTTCTGCAACACACAGCTCAGGAACAAACAGCATCACCAAAACATTCAGCTGTTTGGAATTTTCAAAAAAGCTGTCTTTCAGATAAAAAGCAGCATTCACTTATTTTTCTGGGACAATGGTATGAGCTTGTAGAGTAGTAGTATGTTCTCTAACATAAATGTTAAAAACAAGGTGAAACCACGCAAGCCATAATGTATGTTTAAGCCAAGCTTTAAAGAATCTCTGTCTGTATTTTACTTGGCATCTTAACTGCATATTTTATGAATATACATAACATATGCAAACAAGCTTATTAAAATCTAATTCCATCTAACTGTATCTTCCTTCCAGACAAGTTCTAACGCTGTGTTACAAAAAAATGCCACATCACCACAGAACAGTTAGCTATGATAGTCAAGTTCGCCCAGAAACAGTCTAACTCCCAACACAAAGGAAATGGTGTCTGTAGTAAAGCCTGAAGTTGCAAAGCTGCAGAAATTTTATTTTGTGTCTGCTATTAGGGCCATACAATGCTTTTGCAGATTCCTGTTCTCTGCTAAAAGAAAGTGCATACACAATATAGTTGTTCTAAGGCTAGATCAGGAGCTGCCAACTTGTACCTGAGCAAGAGCAGCAATCCCTTACGCACTATGCCACCACAAAATTTTGCTCTCTTCTGGCATAACTGGAGAGCCTTGGAAGGCATTAACACGCCATCTGCACTGCACAGTGCCCTCCACCAGCCAAGCCTTTCAGAAAAACAGCCTACTGCAAAACCAACATTGAACTTATTCTCCTTTGCATTTTTTTTAAAGACCATTGCTCTTCTCATGAAAACCAGCAATTACTCTCTGCAGGCTGGAATAAACAGTATCCTCTTATCTGAATATGCAAGCACGTTTATACCTGTATGTACAAGTAATGCACTGTCTGAATGACCGGTGTCCTGTCCTCTCCTCCATGGCTATTCTTTTCATTGCCTTCTTCATCCTTTTTAATAATAAAATTAACACAACAGTTAGTGACAGGAAGGCATTCAGAGGTTTTTTATGCATCATACTATTTTTCACATGTCTGGAACATGTTGATGAGAACTCACCTTCCACAGGTTTAAATAACAGTGAAATAATATATCGACATTTTTGTAATGCCACTGCTTCTAAGTAAACTAGAAAACCAGTTGTGACCCAACTCTCATTTTCAAAGTGAGAACAAGTAACATTTTGCCATCATTACACACTGGAGGAGAAACATTCTGGAAGATCTGGATGAAACCTAAATCTCAAAGTGTCACATTTTTAAAAAAAATAAAATAATTTGAAACTGAAATATAGAAAGCTTACTTAATAGACTAATAATAATAATAATAACAATGCAATCCTCACCTCAACCACCAATTTTGACATAGTGTATATGTAGTGACAAAAAAAAAGTACTGCCATCTTATTAAATTATATATTGAAGGGTTTTTCATGCCAACACACATTACAACAGAAAGAAGGAGGAGATGAAGCTTTAATTACCACGTTTTACAGATCAGGATTGGCAATGACAGCTTCTAGATGCTGTAGAAACTGTGCATTAGCTTTTCAACTAAAACCTTACACATTATCCTGGCTTTCCATCTCTTTTTGACTGCTAGCAATATGTATTGTCACCACTTTCAAGAAGGGGCTAGTATAATAAACATAACAGTTTATATAATCTAAAAGCAGGACAGATTTTCAGCTTTCAGATGATGAAAGGCAATCCATATGGTTAACTGATAAATCACGTATGTACTGAAGTGTTAAACTGGCAATAAACAGGCTCACAACCGTAAGTGCAACTCACATTCAGCTCAGTGAACTCCACAGGAAGCAGAATCCAGATTAGCTGCATCCGAAATCTGATTTCTGTGGAATGCAGCTCATGATGGCACAACATTAACTCTGATGGAACATAACCTTATACAGTTCTTTACTTACACCAGAAGTGAAACAAAACTTCCCAGTTGACCTGTTTGCTTGTCAAAGACTACTTTATAATCTTTTCATTTTCACCAGTTTTATTATTATACTTACCAGAGTATGACCTTTACTGTTCTCATCCTCATTATCAAAAATTATTTCACTTTCAGAATCTGTGGTTGGCCTGTTTAAAAAAGAGAAAGGAAAAAGCCCAAAAGTTTTGGGTACCCGGAAATGTTTACTAAATCTGGAAACTATTTGAAAACAATAAAGTGAATAAAATAAATTTAAAAAAAAGAAAAAAGAAAAATCTAAGCTTCTGTTGAAGACCCTCCATATGCCTTAAACAAAAAAAAAAGCAAAACGAAACCACCCCCCAAAAAAGTATCCTGCTTGCAAAGCAATGCTTGCTTTAACAGCCCAGTCTCTTAAAACAAAGGTATATATTTGCATCAATAAAATCTAATTCCTGTATTCAACAAGCAAAACTGAGATAAGTTTACTTACTTGCTTAAAAAAAAGCACCCTAAGTGAAAGAATCACTCCATAAAAACAAAGGACAAGTAGGTGTTTTTCAGGATTTGTAGTATTTCTCTCTTACTGTTTATTAAAAATTTATTACTCTTAAGGTTGGAAAAGACATTCCAACAAAGTATACAGTCATGCATTCTGACACAAAAAGAAAGTTCTAGAAGCTTAAACCAAAATTTTCCTTTTACAATGACAGTTTTTAGCTACCCATTTTCCTCTCCCTGGCTATTACACTGTTGTGTTTGGGGTTTTTTTAAGCAAGGGACAGAACAAAAAATGCAGTGAACTACCTCTGACAAAAGAAGTGAGAATGATGAAAACACAAACTTGGAAAATCCAACTCTGCTCATGTTTCCTGCAGTGCTAATACTGAAGCCTACTTACAAAAATGAATGTGAGAACACCCCATCACCATCGTCGTCATCGTCACTGGAGTCCTGATCAGCTCCACTGAATTTGTTGCTGGAGGATCTTTCACATGAAGTACTCCACTCAACTGAACTTGTCAAAACTGGAGGAGGAGCATTAGCTTCCACATCATTTGTCTCCTCAGTAGAAGGGATGAAAAGACCAGCTTTGGTGGGCATTTTTTTCTCCTCAGTTGTTTCAGATGATGACAGAGTGGTAACAGGACTTTCATGTTTTTCTATCCAAGCATTGTAATACCTCACAATATTCTCATGGTTCAAACGGGAAAGTAATGTTACTTCCCCCTTAATCCTCCGAAATTGCTTGCTGGCAGGGTTTACACGGATACGTTTCACTGCGTAATAGCAACCATCAAGCTTGTTTCTCACCTGCAAAATTCAAATGAATCTAAAGTCAAATGCTTACAAATGCTTTACCAAGTAGAGCTACAAGCAGAATAATTTCATAGAAGAGGTTTCCTTTCCACCTAGGAAATTACTGCAATTGAAATGCAAGCTTCCCCATACTGACAGGCTTCTCCTCAGACTCCCAGCAACCTCTTGCTGAACTTCTCAGCCTATTCAATTCCAGATAAAAACCACAACACAGGCATTCAATATACCATTTTGCTTCAACCAACCACGTTCCCAAAAAGGATTCCATAGGGAGAAGCAATTTTTATGACGTACCTTGATGACTGCTCCAAAAGCCCCTTTGCCAAGTAATTTTAGCTCTTCAAATTCATTGTAGTAGCGTGAAAATTGTCTCTGTGTTTCTGTGAAGAATGATGCACTGGATATGTGACTGGTGGGTACAACTGTCTCGATGCAATCTATACCTGATGAATCTGTAATGAGAATATCAAAGTTACCACTCTTGGTGGTGTGGGGATAAGGCACAAAGCACTGTCAAATAAGCATCAGGAAAAAGATAAAACCTAAATAACTCCAAGTACAACTAAAACTTAAAATAAAGAAGTGCTCTGCTGGGTAGAGTTAAGCTCTGGTACAAGCATAAACCTTAATACAGTTTTTAAGTACTAACATTAATTATGCCGGACAAAAGAACCGATTCTATCAAGAACATAATGATGGAACAAGTCTCACTGGAACTGCATCTTCCAGAGACCAACTGTCATATTTATACCATGAAGGAGGTGGATGGAATTTAAAGGCTTAATTAAAGTATCACTGTTTTCTTCTGATGAGACAGCAGCAGTCAATCCACCCCAGCTAGTCATGGATATTTAAGTTAAAGACCAATACTAGCTTATAAGTTAATGTAAACCACCTCTGCAATCTTGTGAAGCTCTAGCACAGCTCAGTATTTCTGTTACCACAGGCATGTAGTCCACTTATTTTGCAGAATGTGTAAAGAACAAAGTTTTATACCATCTATATTTTCTTCAGTTACAGGTATTTTCATTTGTGGAATGTTTATAAAACTATGTTGTAACAACTGCTGGGGTGTCCATCTCTCCTTATCTTCCAAGCAAACGCATCTGTTAGAAAACCATGAAGAGAACCATTCAGAGATCTACTCCATATCAGACCTAAATGTTCAAAGAGGTCTCCTTATATTTAAGAAATTATCACCTTTACAATTCAGATGGGAATCAGAAGCTAAGGCAGACTAAATGACTTATTCACAGTGACACACAAAGTTGGTGGCAGGACAGAAGAGAGCACCAGATCTGTTCTCCCAAATCCCAGATTAGCAGCCTGAGCCATGAGGAAACAGTTGCCTCTTCTCTAAGAGCTCTAACTAGTGACACAGGGGGATTTAGGTGTTCCTTCAAAAAACTGTTCAAGTCTTTAAAAGGAAAAAAAAAAAAAAAAAAAAAAGATACAGGAATGCAATAAACATACTTTCCCAGGAAGTCTTGGAATTCAGCAGGTAAATTGGTAGGAACAGCAACTGGATATTCCTTGGTTATTTGGCCCTGGCTGAGTGAAAGCAGAAGCAAGCCCAGACTCCATACATCTCCTTTTTTTCCAGGTTTGCTGGGAAGACCATCCTCACTAAAACGGACTTTGGTTTGCTCAAAAACATCTGCTTTGCAGATATCAGCTAAGCGCTTGGAAATGCTGTAGTCTGTCACCTTGATGTTTCCTTCAGCGTCTACCAGGACACTGGAAGCACAAAGAACTTTGTGCACTACTGAATTATTATGCAAGTAGTCAAGAGCTGACAAGATCTGGGTCACATAATGACGCAACTGCTCAACTGGAACCGGAGTCTCTTTGTGCAAGTATGTAGAAAGGCTGCAACCACTTATGTGCTCAACTAAAATGTCCACCACAATTGAATCGTCCCGTTCTTTAAGGTTCATACATTTATAATGTACTATGTTTGGGTGACTTAGCTTCATCAGTGAGCTGAACTCTGTTTCTGCACCCTGAAGCTGTTAGAGAAACAAAACATAACATGCATTGTGTCATATCTTACGGCTACACCAATAAAATGTGTAAAATGTACAAAATACATATAAATGTATTACACATATAAAATACATTAAAAATATACATAAATATACATAAAAATGTACATAATACATATAAAATAAATTACATTCTCATCTCTTTTGTGAAAAGGAAGTATTGTACACAAAGGTCAAGAATGAATCTGGTTTCTGTCAGCTAAGCTTGATTCCCTCATTCTTCAGAATTCCAATGTTTTATTGTTTTATTTATGCTTTTTTTGCAAATACACTTTCTTGCATTTATATTATGAATGCCCCAATACACCCATCTTCTTCTGTGGTGCAGATACTCTGAACACTAGCATTTTCATGCTTATCACCACCCTCTCAAGTTGAACATAAATGAACAGCTTCAAAGCACTGAAACCCACCTAACTGTTATTAAGCCAAGTGCAAAACATGGTTATTACCTGTTTCTTACACTTCTCAATCTTTTCTAATTCATGCGTTGTAAGAAACTTTCCTATCTTCTTTTGCCAGTGCAGAACCCACTCATATATTAAAACAAAGTCTCCACTGCGAATGTCCAAGGCATTGTAGATGGATTTACCAAGCTGTTCATCCTTGCCTATATATAGGGAGAAGAGGAACATGGCTGCTTTTGTTTCCAAGGATTTGACAAGAGCTCCTGCAAATGCTAAATAAACACCAGCAAGCCTGATCTCTAGAATTTATGGAAACACTAACCTACTTACAACTAAACAAGATCCATACCTATGTAGTAGGTATGAAAAATATCAGGTTTGATGAGACTGAATGCTAGGTAGCGGTAGTCAAATGAAAGCAACAGCACATTAGCAAAAAATTGTTGCATGTTTTAAAGAATTTCAGATTTTAATAAATGAGCACTCTTCCTGATGAGCAAATGCCAACATCTACACACAGTCGCATATTTGTTCATCCTCAAGCTGCAAAATAATAAAATTCTCTTTGCTCCAGAGACTTTCAGCTTGTTCATCTTGCCACCAAGGAAAACAAACAATGAAAACATTTGATGATCCATTCGTATGGACACCTCATAGAGGTCTTTCAGCTCCATTTCTCCTATAGTTGCCTGTGTATATGTTTTTGCTAAACCCACCTCTTTTATGCCCTTGCTATAGGCATCGATGTAAGGAGAGTAAGTGTGCACTTCTAATCCTGTGCTTATCACTGGTTTCACGTTACTCAAAGCTCAATGACTTCATGCTTTATAACCATGTTTTATCAAGATAGGTATTGAAATTTAAAAGTAAATAGTTTTCAGTATTTTAGTTATATATAAAAAAAAGTTTAGAATGTGGGTTCTTAGTTGTTTTTGGTTTGGGTTTTTTTTTTTGTGGTTTTGGTTTTTTTTGTATGGCTATTCACTTATGTAATTGTATCAGGAGAAGCAAATTTTTTGCTTAAAATAGTCCTAAGAAAATATAAAATATTTACTACAAAGTCACTTGTCTTATTACCCTCTCCCACTCTTGACTGTGAAATGTCACAATCCGCAATATTCTCTCCACCCTCGCTGTTTGTTCCTGTTAACGTTGTTCAAGTTCTCCCTCTAAAAATCCTCACAACAAAATCAGCCCAAACCCCAGTATTCAAGCTCCAATTGTAATTTTGCTTACCTAGACATTTTCCCTTATGGACAGTAAGTTGTCCAGCACCACTTGCGCTGAAGCTCAAAACTTCGTAATTTCCATGGCAGTCTTTGTTATTACCAACAGAAAGCTGGCGTTCTCGCCTGAAATGTGAACAGAACATTTTCCTCCACCTCAAAAAGATAGTATTGTTGCAGTCCCTAGTCTCTGAAAATATGAAATCGGTTCAGCTTTTGAAGACTTCTGCAACATTTTAGAAGTAATGTCATGCTGCCCTGGATCTTCATGTTCAAAGCTTAGAGTTGAAGCCAAACCTTAAAACTTCATCTTAGGATGACACTCATAGGTGGGGTTGCAGGGGGAGAGTGGAAATAAAAGTAAACATACTACAGCTCTGAAAAATATGCAAGTTAGACTTACTGGCATTCTCTTCCAAAACATTACAAAAAGCAAATATATGCCATCTGGAAGTTCATTCCAGCTTTAGTTTAATTATTTTTCCTAACTTAAAATGGGTTTCTCCTTTGCTTCCTTTACCACTCTAAATTCCTTCTTCAAGGAACGGGAAGTTCTGCAAAAACTTTCAAAGCAAGTATGATTAGGGGGGTTCTTCTCACATGCACATATAGAGCCACATGTGAGATCAGAAAGAACTCAAGACCACTAACCCAAAGTAACGTCTATTACTTCTCGGTATAATCCATTTTAAAATTAATAGAAATATCACCACTGTAAGAGTGTCCTCCAGATAAATGCAATCACTGATCACAGAATATATAAAAGGTCATGTAAAAGCTCTTTCAGTGTTGAATTTATTTAAAAAAAACCCCAAAACTACCCAGAAAGATATTCCAGGGAACTTCTTACGAGTGCTGTAT
>JAAGNO010010578.1:0-30259 GCA_033439905.1 Ceryle rudis
TTTCTTTTTTTTTTTTTAAAGTGTATTTTTTTATTTTATTTTTTTAGTATTAGTAGCTGCCTTGAAATGGCAACAGCTTGATCCCACCATGACCAAGCAAGTCTGCACAAAGGGACAGTAAAGTGCAGCCCTCCAGAGTTTGCTGCGTAATGGTCATTTCAAAAAAGTCTCTCTCCTTTCTCCAGCAAAATGCCCCATTTCCCAAGAGATACGTCCATCACTGATAGTTGTGCTGAAAGGCATTTTGACAGAAAGTGAAAAACTAATTAAGTTTTTTAATTAAAATAGAGAGAGGCATGGAAAATGGAGAGCTGGCTGGTGAGAACTTGTAGTTGCAACCCCTTTAGCCTCTGAGCTCACCCCTTCCCCTGGGATGGTGCGGAAGGGATGTGTAAGGTAGGATGAGTAAGTGTGACTTGAATTTATGAGCTGGATGTCAAGATGGATCTGAATATTGCTACTTTTATCTTGCTACTTTAAAAACCCCTACTTTATCACCTGATTTTTGCTTATAGTCTTTCCCCTTTCTCCACAGGCAGAGGTGCTGTCCTCTTTTATTAGGAAATGAGTATTGAATGTCACTATGGACAAGCTTCAGGGCTTGGGGTTCCAGGCACTGTCGCACACTGAGCAACTCAATAGGGTTCTACCTGCTCCCCTGCAACCCCAAATTGAGCAGCTTATGGTCTGGCTGTCCTGTCAGGGATGGGGCTCAAATAGCAGCATATGGGGCAGGGGCTTGCAAACCTCCTTTCCACCCATCCCTGGATGCAACAAGACCCCGGGGTCATTCCTGTGCTTAATGTCAGCACCAAGGAGTCAGTCGGGCGACAGTTTTATACACAGGGGGATCAAACCAACAAATATTGAACTGTTTTCAAATGCTTGTGTGGCAGAAGACAAGACAGATGTTCAACAACCCCATCCTCCCTCTAAAATCCCTCGGTGAATGAGTCCTCAAACCCTGAAGCCATCAACCAATGGTGGGTTTCTTAATGTGACTTTTAACATAATCCTGTAAAAAAAAAATTGCCTGCCTCTTGTCTAGGTCTCTGCTCCCCACAGCTCCTCCGGCACAGGGCATGGCTCCAGCTGATGATGACATCTCCACCATGAAGGAGGTGGGCACACACTGCCAGTCAGCCCTTCCAGTTTACCCTGTTTGCCCCCAAAACTCAATCTTACCTGTTCATGGAACAGCACCCACTTCTCCCCGACTCCTTCAGCAGGGACAGGGCGGCAGCTTTCACCCTTCCTCTCCAGGGGAGCAATATTTCTACTGCCAACCTCAGATTTGGAGGCCCATTGAGCTGAATGAGGATAAAGCACCAGATTTTGAGCTCACAATTCAATTAAGATTTGCACAAATGCTGCTTCAAAGTGCCCTCCTGAAAATTTGCCCTGCAAATTAAAACTCCCCTTTGCAAATCTGCCCTTTAGGTCCCTGCTTAGAAAGGAGATGGGAGACAGTTTGAGGAGATTCATTTTTCCCCCAGTTTATATATAACTTGCTAAGCTTTTTATTTTTCTAAATGAGCTTACTATGTCCAATTTAAGTCAAAATTTAATGATCCCTGCAGTAATTCATTTAAGGATACAGCTTCAATAAACGCCATAGCATAAGTCAGGGAACAACTGTCCTTGTCTGCAGCACAATGATTAATCAATTTTATTAAAATTAGGATTGGCTAAGGAGATTTGCATAATATAATAACACTCAGAGCCTTCTCCGGGACTAAAATGGACCTGAGACCAAACTTTGGGGCTTTCCTCCCCACTTTCTCAGACCCTCTGGCTCCATATAGCTTGGAAGCATCCAAGGCCAGAGTGGCTGGTTTGGCTCACATGTGGAGGTGGATAGCAGTCCTAAAAAGAATTAAAAGTCCAATGGTCCTTAGCCCAGGTAAACAGGTTGCAATGCACCTGGGGCAGAGAGGGCACATGAGAAAAACATCCTACTTCTGGCAATGTAAGAGGTGTTTCTCAACACTTTGGTGTAGGGATATGTCACAGTTTAACCTCTGCTGGCAACTAAACACAACATAGCCTGCCCCTCCGGCGTAGGACAGGAAAGAGAAAAGGTGAGATCCCATGGGCTGAGATAAGGATGGTTTAATAAAACAACACAGAGAGAAGAAAACAACAGTACTAATGATAGCACAAATAAAATGATAGACAAAGTGAATCATAGGCTCTACCTGTGCCCAGGACACCACTTTTCCCACTCTGGCCACACCAATGCTACACCCTGAAGCAAGCTGAAAACAGCCCCCTGCATCCCAGCCCTCCCCTTATATAGGGGCAGACTCAGTGTGGTATCCACTCTCCCACTGGCTGGTTCAGTTGTTTATCCCGCTGTGGCCCCTCCCAGCTGCAGCCCCACCCAACTGCTTGGGCCAGCAGCTGCTGGTGATAACTAACCCAGACCTAACCCAGGACAGGATGGTGTCTGGATGAGGCATTAATTGGAGCAACCACCTGGAGTTGTTTTACATTATATTATTGTATATTATTTAATGTTAACGTCCTCATTTGCCCCTCAACTTGGGCAGGGCCCTGGATGTCCGCTCTGTTTCCTGAGCAACCTGTGCTGATGCTCAGAGTCTCTCAGCCCCTGTGGCAGGTCAGGGAAAGCAAAAGCAGCTCAAGCTGCTCGGGGAAGCTCTGCACCCCTGGCTCCAGAGAGAATCACCCCGGCACAGCCCAGGCCATGGTGCCAGCACAGCCCCCTGCCACTGGGCTGCCAAGTCGAGCAGACCAAGCCCCTGGGAACCTCCCATTAGCGCTGCGATGACCCTGTATGTAACACCGGCCAGCCATGAGGGACCAATTAGATTTCTGGATCCAATTAGCAGCAGCTGTGATTTGTGTGCATCCCTCCGTACATATGGCTACGCTGAACTTTCCCTCAGTTTCAAATGTCCCCGTATAGCGCAAGCGAAACGCGAGGAAGGACCATTTGTCTCAGTTTTTTTGAGAGCCTTTATTATGATGGACGAGGAACCTTTTACATCAGTCACCAACTTGCAAACAAATTAGCTACCTTCATCACCTTCCCCTGATAGCAGAGCTGGCAAGCGATGGCCCGATGAGCTGTTGGGGAGCGGGTAATGGGTGCGGGGGGGGGTGTACAAGCGTTTTGTTGGACATGATCAACTAAGTTTGCTGGAAATAAAGTATAAGTGAAGTCAGATGCTGAGGGCTTAAGTGTCCATGCATTAACCAAGATGGTTTCCATCTCATGGAGCAATTTGGGCTCTGGCCATTTAGGGTGGGACAGGAATTGTTACTCATTTTAATGGTTGATGGGCATCGAAATCCTTTCGGTTGGATCGAAAAATCTCATCCCTAATTTCTGTGTGCCTCAGTCCCTCACAGGCAGCCAACTCTCACAGGGTGCTCCAGGAAGCCTGATGAAAGCATTACTGGTATTACGTGTAACGATCTTCTATTTCCTTGAAGAGATCAGAGAAGGAAGATGTCCAGGCCTGCTGACAAAATAACAGGCAGATGAATAGAGCTGGCTACTTCTTTTCCTCCATCCGTAGGGCTATTAACACAGGCCACCATTCTTGGCAGGAGGTGTCAGTCATGGAGTAGATCACCAGCTCCAGTGTAAAGGGAGAAGATAAAATCACTTTACAGGGTGGTTTAAAAAAGCAGCCATCTAGCTGGAAAGTATCTGTTAAAAAATAAGACGGTGTTGCAGGAGAGACCCCTGTACACATGCATAGCCTTGAAAAAATTGCTCAGAGTAGAGGCACTAGAAATGAGGCCTTGGATCACTTTATTGCACAGTAAACAACTTGGTGTCTTTGTTGCTGGCAACATTTGGAAAAGAGCCCTTTTACACAGCAGCCTTCCAGCAGCCAGCTCCTAGGGACAAGTATGGAGAGGGGTTGTAAATAAATTAGGAGAGCAAGAAAGGGGCTGAAGGTTGCATGACATCAATTCAGATCAGAGTCTCTGAAAAAAAACCAACCCAGGGTTTCTCCCTATTTGGCTGAAAAGCAAAGGGGACAGGCCTGTTAGTGATGATTCCCCATCCCTCCTCTTACAGGTGGTTCAACCTGTGTTTCATTGGTGGGGAGCAGGTAAAGGCAGGCAACGTTATCTGTAGAGGGGAAGGAAAAATGGAGCGATGTTTTCCATGGCAGTGGAAAATTCAGTGGAATAGAATTTGATCCTTGGAAGAAGATAAATATGTTTGAAAAGCCACTCCGAATGCTGAAGTTACAGTAGCTGACCCACAGAAATGAAGATTGGTTTTGTGGTTAAGGCGCTTCACTGTGATGTGAAAAATCTGGGTTTCATTCCATTAGCCACAGCCTCCCTGTGTGTTCTTGGACAAATCACTTCCTACCTTTTTGCCCAGCTCACTAGGTGAAATGAGGTGATAGCTCTTCCTTTTCAAGCAGATAGTCCTCATCGCGGCAAGTTTGCCATCGTGGATGAATTCACTCGTAAATTGAAGCAACAAGTTTCACTTTGGTGATGGTGTCAACATTTTATTCTTCATGGAAGGAGATGATTTCCCTGCTTGAAAGCAGACTATTAGGTCCACAATCCACTCCTCTTTGTGGGTCAGGATTTGAAACCAATTTCTGTATTAAAAAAAAAATAATTAATCGCAGCACAAAAATGGCTTAATTAGCTTAGTAGACAGTGTGAGTACAGAATACTCCGAGCGAGGGTCCTCTCCAGCCAAATACCGTCCTTTAGGGAACTTGGCATTCCTTCCAGGCTGTGTGTCAAGGAGACTGAGCAACTTTACATCAACACAACATGGATTTTCCTTCTACCAAACTACTCTGCAATCTGTAATTTTTAACCTCACAAGTTTGAGATTGTACCTTAACATTTGCAGGAAGCAGATGGCTTCTGCATACTGCCAACCTGTTGTTACAAAAGCATCTTCCAAGAATTGTTTTCTACCCACAGTCGCTAACCATAATTAACCTTTCATATGATTTAATAAACAGGAAAAAATATTTGCCATCTCATATTAATGAAGAGAGCTCTTCAGGACATTTTTTTCCCCCTTTCTAGGACATTGAAGTTGCAGTAATTTTTTTTGTGTGCACATTATTTTTTTTGCCTTTCAAACTATTTAGGGATGCAGCTTACCTATGCAAATTAAAGCTGTGAGGGACAGCATAATAGTGGATGCGCAGAGCACCTTCTGGCACGGCACAAATTGACCTCTTACTTGAGGGGAAAAAATGCAAGTCTGAGTGGGAAGAATGACTGCTAATCCTGGGGCAGGGAGGGAGGCAGCGCTCGCCGACAGCCCCAGAGATAGCAAGGCAGCCAGCTACAGTTTACACCTTTCCCACACCCATCATTTTAATGCCTCACAGAGTTTTAAGTGATAATAATGGAGCCCTGTAGTGCTTCAACCTTTTTAATATTCCGAAACTTTACTGACTGGTCATTCTTGGATGGAGGGCTCCATACAAATACAGACCACAGTTACAGACACCTCCAAAGTGCCTAGGACAGAGCTAAGTGCAAAGTGGTATTATTACCATGATTTCACTAATGAAGGAAAATGAAGATGTTGGCGAAGACTTTCCACCATATTATGGGGGAAATTAAATGACAGACGTAAGTAAAAAGCTGGCAGAGGGAACCAAAGTACGTCGCTCAGTTCCTGATGGGTAGTTGCTTTGGCTTAGGACATCAAAGGCTTTCTGAAACTATAAAGGAAATATTCTCTTGGCTTAACCAATTTCCATAATGGGGATTAGGGAACACTCTCTCTGCTAGGACAGGAGAACTTCTTTTTTAATTAATGTTTCTTGTGACTCTTGAGTTCTCACCATCCATTAGTATAATAATGCACCCTTGAAATCAACAATAAAATTATGATGAAAACTGCTTGGCTTTAAAAAAATAAAATAAAATCATATACAAACAAAGACTAAGCTGCAGCCCCAGAACTGATTCCAGGAGATGACCCCAGGTTTTCTGGTTTGTCCCTGGTTTTGCTGGTACAGGGGAGTTTGCCGAATGGCGTTTTGTTCCCTTTGCTATCGATATGCTGCCAAGATTGAAAAGGATCAACTCGAATCAAGATGGATGCACATCAAATTAGTGCAAGCCTAAAGACTTTATAGCTGAAAAGCAAAAATGGACAAATAATTAAAAAAATAAAACCCAACAGTTTTTGTTTTCTGAGGCTACAAATTAAACAAGCAAAACTAAATATGTCAAAGAGGCAAGTCTTGTTTTTCACTAAAGATAAGAACTCTGTCTTTATAAGTACAATATGTTTATTATTAAGGAGTTGCAGCGTTTTCTCTGCATCCTATTACCCTCTCAGACATTGACTGATATATTTGCTGGCCTGGAATACAGCAGAAAACCACCATTCTGTTAAAGCTGCCATTTCTTTCATTATTTTCAGTAATTAATTCTTCAGCTATATTGGGCTGTGGCTACACTCCTTACTCTGCTTCATTTTATGACAATTTTGTTGTAGTCCTGGTTTTGAGATTTTTTTTTTAGTGTTCTTAGATTTTCTCCACACTAGAACAGCTTTTGAAAAAATTATTCCCATTAAAAAATCATTATTTTCCTCCAGAAGCTGTGATCACAAAATGCCCATTGTGATATCAACACAGGTTTAAAAGTGCAAATATAGCTTTTGTTTTTGTAGATCTCAGTGAGATACAGGGTAGAAGAAATACAGACTCAGTAATATTTCATACTCCACCTTATCTTTTTTTGCACGATACCTTAAGGTGCCCTCTCCAAGTCTGAAGATTCGGAAGTTTGGTGTTGCTGTTCTCCTTGGAGGGCACTTTCCTTCTTTTAAGCCCTAAGACCAGTTTGCAAGGTCTGACCAATTGAATTTAATTTTCTTTCCTTTTACTTTCTATTTCAGTTTAAGATTCGGGTTGTGGTTTAGCCTTTGACCTGCTGGATTTCCTTTTTCCTGGTCAGTGTCTCAATATTATTATTATTATTTTAATATAAAGGGTTTTTCTTGATATCGCCCCTTGTTTTGCTTTTTTGGTTTCTTTAGCTCTCTTTTTTTCCTACAGGATGGGTTAAACAGTCACTCTGTGCACTCTTCGGATTCATTGGATCCAGCCCAGTTCCACGGGACAAACATATTGCTGCCAAAAGAGCCCCAAGGATCTATAATCTGTGTCTCCTTTCTCTACCCTGGCAGCCATTTCAAGTCAGAACATGTTTAATGGGGTTTTTTGGGAGAACACGTTTTCATTCAAGAGATGTTACAGCAAAATTTGAGCAAGGTCTATGGTGGTCTGTGTCCAAATGCAACAAAGCCAGCTTTCTCCTCCAATTTGGTTTTCTTTTCAACACTTACCAACTTTGTCTCACAACACCCTTGAGGAGGCAAATGTGCTTTTTGTTCCTTTATTAACAGGCGAGGGAACCGTGACAGTAAAATCCCAGTTTTGCAGCAGGAGGCAGCCCCCGGGGGGATGTGAAGCGGGGTTTGGTGGGATAAGCCAGGTACCCCTCAGCCCCTGCTCACCTTACCTACCCCAACGTCCTCTCACAGATTTATTCCTCCAAAACTGAAAGCCACAAAGCTTTGCGAGCACTGCTCCAGCAGGAAGGCAAAGGATTTATCTGCTGTTAACATCTTTGGGGAATTATTTTTTGTTCCTCTCCAGCATGCACATGGCCCTGCCATCACTGCTGCCCCTCACCAGTTTTAAGGCACTTATTCTACAGATCCCTGCAGAGGAAATGGATTCTTTTCATCCCGTATTGCAGATGGCAGCTACAAGAGAGAAAGATTTATGTCACTTGCCCAAGTTTGCCCTGAAAGTCTTTGGCAGAGATTTGCACCCCAGTCTCCAATGTCACACTACAGTTAGTGACCATCGCTCCTGTCCTCTCTGGCTCTGCTTCAGCCCCTCGTTTCTCAAAGCAAGGATAAGGACCGTTGCCATCTCTCACCATTTTATCATGAATCTCATAATATTTTATTATTTTTTTAAAAAAACCTCCCTTTCTTTGAAGTGGTTTGAGGGTGTGGGAAACTCCACTTCCATTAAAAGGAAAATTAAGTTATGGACAAAAGGCTGAAGACTAGAAACTGTAAAGCTAACAGAAACAATTCAAAATTTTTGTAAAAAATCTGCTGCTCCAAGGGTCATCCCATGATTTACATGGAGTGACTCATGATTTTCCAGCACAGTTGCTGGGCAGACCTTAAAGATCCCTGCCTATGTGGGAATACTAATTTTAAAAAGCATTTGACTCCTCATCAGATGTTGAGTAGCACGGCGCATTTTCATTTTTCCTGCACATTAGCCAAATTAAATCAAAATAAATAGCAACGAAAATATTGCACAGGACATAAAACCCCATTCATTTGCGCTCTATCCATATGCTGCTTTATGAGACGCTGGGTTTCACTCCTGCTCCGGCTCTCCGCTGCCAGCCTTCAGAGCGCAGCAAGGCATGGAGTCCCCGATGTGCTTTAGGCATTCATCCCTCAAATACCGCACCCCGGGGCCTGCCTGCATTTTTGTTCTCACCACACAGCTTCGCCAGGCTTATTTCTGCCTGCAGGCAGCAGCCGTGGCTGGGCTAACACTTGCCAGCCTGGCTCCAGCCCTTGCCACCAGCTCGGGCTGCAGTGCCGCTGCGGGATCAGCCGTAAGGTGCATTTCTGCCAGCGAAAAATACAGTTGCTAAAAGGTGCTTCGTTCATTTATTATCTTTGGGTGGTTTGGACAAAGCCAATATTTACATGCCTGGGAAGTTGTCTCTTAGGCATGCTGGAGTGTTGACACCAGGGTCCCTCATTGTACATCTGCATTGGATATGCCACTGTTCCTGGAGTGCGTGTAACCTGCCTGCAAAGCAAAGCACGAAACATCCACTAAAGAAACCATAAAACAGAACTCATGTTTTAAAAATGCCAGCTGATTGCAGGCAAGGCATAAAAATGCCTTGCTGAGGAGCAAAAGCATCGATTTCTGCTTTAAAAACCGGTGCAGTTTAGTGCAATGTGATTAGAAATTCAACATTTTCCCCTCTCATTATTATTTAGTTCCCTCATTTGAATGCTCAGGTTTGAGGGAAGGGGGATTGCTTGGAAATTACACACGCAGCCAAATTTCTTCCTTCCCCTTTGACAGGGCAGCGCTGATGGTTATTGTTCTTTTCTAGCTGCATTACGCTGTCCTTGATTTTTGTTTCAAGCAGTCTAATGGCATGATGTCAAATCCTGCTAATTGGTTTAGGATTAAAATGCAGGGCCACATCACTCTCTTGATTAACCAGCAGCAAAACTGCTTTTGTCTAACGATCGTTTCAGAGGAGAAAGAAAATAAAGCATATAAAGGAAGCTTCAGGCTTTTGTCAGTAAAAATACATAGGAAACTGCTTTTTTTAAAAGGGAAAAAGAAAAATTGCCACTGCTAGGCCCGCTAAGTTTTGACTTGTAGCAGTTAAAAAGCAGCCCTGCGGGGAAAGATCGCTTCCGAAAGAGCAGAGGCTGTGCTTTTATCCAGCATCCCGCCTCTCGCTGAGCTGCACCAGAGAATCCATGGCTGGACCTTCTCATATTTAATAAACCGGCAACAAAAAATCAAGGGGAATGTTTCAGCCCCGTTTCTGGCCTCCCTGACACCCAAACGACTCCAGCCCCAGCTGAGTTTGCAGCGGGATAAATAACCCAGGACTCAGTAAAGGCTGCAGCGGCCGGTGCAGCGCCTGGGAGATGCTGGGAGCTGCGGGCGTTAGCGGGGACTGGAGCAGGATGTGGGATGGCCAGGGCCAGGCTGGGGGTGTGTTGAATCTGCAGCATCCCTCTTTGCTCAGCCCATGGCCGCAGAAATCAACTCTGCAGCCTGAGATGGGGCTGTGCTTGCCGGGACTGGGCTCACCTGTTGGGTGAGTAGCACAGAGCTGGGACAAGTAGTTTTTCCCCCAGGGCAGTGAGGATCAGGGATCGTTGGGAGGGGAAGGGGGGCGTTGCATGGTTCAAGTTAAAAGGAGGATGGAAGCAATGCTAAACCACTACTTTGTTACCCCTCTGTTAAAAAAAATAACTCAACAAACCCAGAAGAACCACACCCCATCTACCCCCAAAGATTCTCCCTGCTGCACTGTTTAATCTCTTTGGCTCCTGTTTTCCCTGACCAGCTGAGGGATTTAATTTCCAGGGAATTAGACGTCCGATTCAGGGTATTGTTCTGGGAGCTGTGCACACGATTTGCCACACACAGTCCTGAAAGTCACCGACAGACTCAGTGCTCTCAGCACGCTCCCGGCCTGTCTCCGCTTTGCCGGGAAGTGAAAGGGACTTTATTGGGAAGGTTTTGATGCATTTGGCATGTCTTTGAACCTGGCTTCCCCAAAGGGAGAGAATGAACTCAGGCGGAGAAAGAAAAAGGAAATAAAAGGGCCCTTCCCATCTGCCCGGCTGCATTCAATGGGGAGCTTTTTAAAAGGTATAATAGAGGTTTGTGTGTTCCTGCTGAGATTTGTTCTGGTCAACTTCTTTAGGGCACTCAGATGGGGCAACGTGGTGCGCCTGCCCTCCCCCAGCACCCTCAGAAAGAAATTATGGTGGGGGTTATATTTTTTTTCCCCCCTACTGCAAAAAGTGCGTGCCCTGCACACACGTTGCTCTCGCACAAAAGCGACTTGAGCCAGCTCTGCTGAAAACAAAAGTGTTTTTTTCTCTGGGTTTTCACCAGCAGCACAGTTAAGCCCAGTGCTTCCAAGCGTGGTGTCAAGGCAGCCAAACCCCAAACATCCCCACAGAATCCAGCCCAGGTTTTCCTAGAGAGCATCTTTAGGACAGTGGGGATGGGGAGCATCTTAGGGCTCAGCCCAGTTTTACAGCATCCCACCGTGGAGGTAAATCACCAGCAACAGTGGCTGTCCTCCAGAAGTTGTCCTGCTCTTGACTGTGCTCTGTGACTTTTTGGTGTAGTTATTAAAAGCCAGGTCGGATGCAAAGCTGTTTTTTTTTTTAATGTCATCCTGGCCCCAGCACAGGCAAGATGACATTTAACAACACTAAACACTCAAGAAGGGGCTCCATGTCAGCACCCAACAGGTACAAAAAAGCCTGAGAAGTTCTTGGCTGTCATGAACGGCTTTCTGCTTTGCAAACTATGATAGAAAGAGTGGAAATATGTTTTGTCTGCTTTTTCCTGACTCTGGGACTCCAAAGCAGGAAGATGAGAACATCCTGCACACATGTTAATTAGTCATTCCTTAAAACCAAATGTCACAGCGCTCATATTTAATTCCAAGAACAGACTGATGAATATGTACGTATCGTTATATTTCATTTACATACTCTGGGATTTGTTAAGAGACGCCTAATAAAACCATCTAAAATTAATTAGGTCTTCTACCAACATTTACTTTGAATACACATGTATCAGAGGAACATTCCCCATACTGTAACAAGAGATTTTTTGCAGAAACAAAATACATATATTACATTTCACAAACGTGGAGAGGGAATTAAAGCAGCCATCCTCTAAATGGGATTTGATTCTCAATGTAGAAAATATACAAAAAAGGGGCTTGAGAGTCAGGAGGGAGGCAGTTATTTGGTTTATAGGAGTCCAAAGTGGTTAAAGCTTGGTATCCAGAAAGCTGTAAGAAAGCATCCACATAAGGGAGATGTCAAAGGAACTGAATTATCTCCTCAAACCCAGCAGGAAAATAAAATCCCTTTGAGACATTTGCATCTTCTTATTTTCAGTTTCCCAGTTCTGCATTTAATGCATTTTTTTTAAAATATTTTTTATCCTCTGCTCAGAACCCCTCTCCCTGGAGCAGTGTGGCATCCAGGTAGCTGCACTCAAAAAAGCCCTTCTAGCACAAGAGGCTTTTCAGGGCCTTTTTTCTTTCTTTTTTTTTTTTCCCCTTTTCTTTTCAAAACAATCCAGATTATAGGAAAAGCAGTGGGGTTTTGGTTTCCACTTCCCCCCACCCCAACTGCCCTGCACCCTGGCAGCTCTCAGGGGGCATGGAAGCGTGGCTGCTCGTCCTGGCGGGCACATCACCCGTTCGACAGGTCCTGCCGCAGGAACTCAGCTCACACTCCCGCTGATGTGTGAGTCTGGAACAAATCTGGCTCACTCGCCCCATGTTGGCTGGCCTCTGTGGGGCTAAGAAGAGTGGAAAGCAGTAAAATCTCCTTTCAGTCTATAAAAATCTGCAGAGATATTTGGAATGTGCAGAGGGAGCAGATCTCCCGTGTCAACCAGAGTAATGATTAAAATAGTCACTTTTCTGACTGTAACCACAGTCTAAATACTGCAGCTTTTGTTTGCAGAATAGCTATGGTTTATATTCTAGTGACAGTCACACAACTCCAGGGCTTGTTTTTGGAGTTAGTGGCAAAACCATGTGGTTCAAATTTAAAGTCTTGAAGTTAGAGGATCAACATTACTCCAGCAAAGATATTGCCAGTGTCTCTGCGAGTCATAATTTTAAATCATAAGGAACCTGAACACTTCCCATTAAATGATTAAAGGGAACAGTAATGAAAAAGCTAAAAGAAAGGATGAATACACAGCCATATAAGCAGAAACATCTCTTTTCAAAGCAGAAAAAAATATTGCCATCCTGACAAAGGGCAATAAACATATCAAACTAACTCACTTCTGGGTTTTGGCTGAGAATGTAATCTTAATAAAGCAACAAATTTTAGATGGCAGGCTAAGATTACACCTCTTCTAGACTAGGACTAGGGTTTTTTCCCATAAACAGGTTATTGCTGTGGGTTCCGGCCACAATTAACTCTGTATTTATGTCCCCCTTCCTGAGAATAAAATGATCCCTGAGACGAGGTGCTTTGATGGTGAAGTTTTCTGATGAGGTATGAACGCCGTGAGCTCTGTGTTCACATTTCCCCCAATAACAGCTCCCTCAACTCAGCCCTCCTAGGTCTGAGACTGTTCCTTTCTTCCCTCCCAAAATAGACAGCAGGACACACAGCTTATAGCTGGACTGGGTTTAGCAGAGTATCACCAGTATACAAGGGAGAGGAGCAAAGACACCTTTCCTTTCCAGCCCTGGCTGCATTGCTTTTGTCACCTGTTTGCCCTCTCTCTATGTAAGAACATACCTCAGCTGAGCTGCTATTTCCTTCCTCAAAGTCAGACAGGTCATGGGCTCCCCAGTATCCCAGAGCCATTTTGACCAGTTTCAGTAAGTCCAGAAATGGGCAGGATCATGGTTACCAAAGACGTCACTAGTTGAACCCTTGGTGTACTGTGTTTACAGGAATTGCATTGGGTGGGTTGCAGTTTTGGTCTTTCAGTGCCTGTTTGGGAGAAAAAAAAAAAAAAAAAACACCAAAAAAAAAAAAGGGTAAATGTATTTACAGAGGCATTACGTGGTACATATAAATACACGAGGCTTGCTGCAGGAGGGAGAGCTTGACTGTATCGATATATTGGCAAGAATGCAAGGGTTACATTTGAAATGCAGAAAATAATCCAGTGAGTCATCTTCCACACGCTTTGGCTTGGGATCCTCTCCCATTTTCGCTTTGACCCAGGAGGGCACAGCTCACAGCCTGAAAATAGGCAGCGAGATGACGTGGTGTGACTGCACCGCTCTGCTCCTTGCAGGCAAGCGTACCAATCCCATCCGCAGGCGTTCAGGAGGGATGCTCAGAAAAAGTCTGAAAATGCTGCTCTCAAAGGTATTGCCACGCTTTTCTTTAAAGCGTATTCCACTGCCTAACAGAAATAAGCAGCTTAGAAGAATAACCCCCAACAGAAGTCATACTAATATTAATAATAATAAAAAGGCCACTGGCACATGAAAATGCAACACCCAGAGCCACTGTGTTTCTAGTCCATGCATAAACCAGCCAAGTGTTACCTTGGATTGCAGACTGAATCAGGAACAAAACCAGAACAAGAATCTGGAGGCACGCACATTAGATATGAACGTGAAAATGTAACACTGCAAATGTAAAATAAGATTCAGCCTTAGGCTCCCTTACAGTTGACCCATCCATGGCATCTTATGCAAACTGTTTAAGCTACTTCCCTCCGCAAAACAGCTCTTTTTTAGGAGACCTCTGGGGCCAGGCCATTTCTCCCCAAACAAGGTTGCTGTGGTCTGCCCTGAAAGTGTCTTAATGCAAACAGCCAAGGTGGGCATCCAAAGGCAGAGAGGTGGACCCAGCAGCTGGGTCACCAACCTCTCTCCAGGTGACTTTCCAGGGCTCCTCTCTCCCAAGGTGCTTTTAGAGGGGGCCAGGACTCCACACAGCATCCTACGGTCACCGGGGGGTGTGGCAGGTAATGCATTGCTCCCCAGATTGGGTACCTAACTCCTCTGCAGTGATCCTGTGCCACTCGCCTAGAGACACCCTCCACTCCCTGATGTCCCTAAATATGAAATGCAATCCCAGGAGGGGGCCTGTGCTCATGGTTTTGTATTAAAATCTGCTGCCTTCTGGAGATTGAGTCTGACGGTCCCGATTCACTCCGTTCTGCTCCTCCACTGTTGAGCACCAAAGCCCCGACTCTCACCAGCATGGACAGGTTAAAGGTAATTTATACGCATACAACATTTGTACATATATATATGTATATGTACACACACATCCATACACATCCATGTACATATAAACACACCAGATTGTAAAGAAAAAAGTTTACTAAACCTCTACAATATTAAAAAGCAATTTCTTATCTGTATTTTGTATCTAAGCACCCAAGGCATGACCTACACAACACCTGGGTTATATAAGGGCAGTTTCCTCTTCATCCCACTAGTCTCCTGTCCCTCCCTAAGCTTGACTACCTCCTAAAAACCATAGGAGGCCCTACATGAACTACCAACATACAAGGTTCCCATTTAGGATATTAATTACACTTGCTTTTTATGCAATGTCACTAGTCCTAAAACATCCATACGTGAGGCTGCAGGAACACAGCTGAGTGGCCAGGGTATGTATGCAAGGTTTCTCCCCCAGCCTGACATCTCTCATCTTGCCAACTTTCATTTTGTTTCATGAGTTTTTCCATCAAAGGGAAAAAGCATTAAAAAAATAAATAAAAAATCGATTGAAGTCTTAAGACCTACATATTAAGATACTTTTTTTTTTTCCACTTTGGAATGAGTTATCTCAGAGATGCGTCAGATCTGGGCTGTTTCTTAATTTATCTTCTCAGTCCAACAGCCGGTCAGTCACGCTTGGGTCACCACGACTGGAGGGCTTCAGCATTACATAGAACATTCCCTTTTTACTCTGCAGCTATATGCACACGAGTTATATGTACAAAATAAATGCCTGCTAAACAGTAGCAAGGGTTTCACTGGAGTTGTTTTTTTAGTAATTCCTCCATGCGTGAGAAAGTAATCGAGTGCTCAGTCCAGAAGTATCCCCAGGGCCAATCTGGTTTTATTCTGCCCTCTCCTTTGTATATTGGTGCTTTGCAAGTGCTAGCCCAGGTAAGAGGAATGCTTACGGGGCGAGTAAAGCCCTTCGGTGTGCTACCACGTGCCTCCCCTTGAACAATTTGTATTACAGAGAAGCTACAAAGAGGCAATACACTTGGAACGATTGATTAGAGGAATATTGTTCGTATCGGCGAAACATAACATTTTTAATCCCATCCTCATTTCATTTTTAAGAAAAATAAATGATCTCTGTAACTTGGCATATGTATCATGTTGAAATGGAGCCATTACCCTGGACAGCTTTTTCACAATGGCTTGCATAATACGGTATGAAAATCATGTACAGCTCCTGCGTTGTATCTCAGAAGGAAAATAAAAGGCAGTTAAATTATAATGCAAGAACTAAGCTATGAATGGATGTTGCATTCAAGGAGTCTAATGCTTAAGGGGGGGAAATGACAAGACTTTTTTTTTCCCTGATCTAGATATTTTATCCTTGCAACAAGCTCAACTGTCAAATGTTTCAAGAGAGGTCAAAAGTAGTCTATCTATCTTTATAATGTGAGTTTGTGAAAGGAATCTCTCCTCCTGGAGTTGTACAGGAATTGACACGAGAAACCTAAATGGCTCCTTTACAACTGTTAGGGTTTTCTGTAAACACATGCTGTCCTGCCAGCCAACCAGCTTCAAACCGGGGTGCTGAGCACAGCAGATGGTCTATCCTGCTGATACACACGCTACTAATTCATATTTCAATACACAGCTTTGCTGCCTAAATGAAGCCACTGCATCTTACAAAGTTTTAAAACTTTGAATAAATGGTAATTTTGAGGGGGGTTAAATGTTATGGGAGGGGAAGCCTGCAAGGAGGAGGCGACCAGCTCTGGTAGGAAGGGGAATTTTGGAGGTGCTTGTTACACCGTGATGTGTTGTAAACACAAGTCCCGCCATGCAGTGCCTCCTGCCAAAGGGAAACCATGGCATGGCTGTGCTGTATTAATAGAGGAATAAATACAAGCAGAGAAACCAGCCCTGAACCACCCACCAGCAAAGTGGGCAGAACAGAAAAGGTAAGTGGCGATGAAAATCAAGGCCACGGGCAGCAAACATGCTAATCACAGCTTGCAATCAGTGTGGCCATGTCAGACAACCAGGATTTTCATGGGGAAGGAAAGGTTTTAGGAAGGATGCAGGATAAACTGGAAGAGCTGCCTCGACCCTTCCCTGCACCATCTCTGCTACTGCCACAGTGTTCAGCAATATGTTTTGGCATCAACACTTCAATATAAAAAAGCTTCTCCCTTAGCTCAATTGGATCCCATCCTTCTCATCTCCTGCAGCGCCCGATTATCGCCTCACAGGTTCGGGTAAGATAGTGCAGTACAAGATTACAATTTTTCCCCTGGGCTGCCAGAGCAGGATGAGAAGGGGAAATGGTTACTACAACCTGGAAGAGAAAGGAGCAGGGAGAAAGTCAGGTTCGTAGGGTTTTTTCTGACTTTATGAAACAGGGAATGCAGAGCAGAAGGTTTATGATGCTTAAGGTATTGCAAACATTACAGCGCAAAAACCCCCGGGCATCTCAGCCCAGGGCTCACGGCTCTGCTTTGCCAAACCTGCCTGGAGCCAGCCATGTCATCGCCATGTCCTACAGCCAGGGTGTTTCAGTGTCACCAACCGGTGTCTCTGAGAGTGAAGCCAGAGCATTCACTGGTCAGCCCTGGGCCCACTGCTGCTCCTGCTGGAGGAGGACATGGGAGACACAGGCATCCTAAACGCATCTGCAAATGCCTCAGGACAGATATTTCACATCAACGGTCCCCACTGCTGTAGTAACATTTCTCCTCCTTCATTGCTGACAACGTCTTACACCAGAAAGAAAAAAAGCAAAGAGCCAAAGCATGGAAGGAGTAGCGATCCCCTGCACGAATAACCCCCTTCCCTGCAAGGGGATTGCTTCTTGAGTTTCTCTTGTTATGGTTTTATCAAATGTTGTGCCTCCTCCACTGAGCCGTGTTAAGCTGGGCAACTTCATCAAATTCAACACTAAGTAGGAGCAGAACCTCCTTCTTAAATTCATTAAATCTTTCTCCCAAAGGAGAAACGCGAATTAATATTCACTTTCTCTTTTGATTTCAATTTACTTACTTTCTCTTCCAGAGACTAAGCTGCAGAGATATTTCCAAATCGGCAGTTTGTTTCTGTGGCCATAATAGAGTGAAGAGTTCTGATAAATTTGTTAGAGGGGAAAACAGAACTCAAGTGGCCCTAAGAGAGGGAGAGCAGCCGTTGTTTTCATACACCGTTTTGGCTTTCCTTGGTTAAAGAGTCTCAGATGTCTAGCTGGGTTTATTCTTTAAAAAAAAACCCCAAACCAACAACAACAACAAAAAACCCACAAGAAAATTTGGAGGTCTCTTGTATTATTAAAGGACAGCAAGCTAAAATCAGAAGTCACTCACACTGTAGCTGAAGAGAACATAATCAGCAGAGAGACTTATAACAGATTCTTACAACTTAATCACCAAATAAAAAATACTGGTATGCAATTAAGGAGTGTCCTTTGATAAAGAGTCTGTAGTACACGAATTAGCTCTATGCAGACACATACACAGCATTGCAATAATAGTGGTTTTATACCCTAGGCATAAATGCACAGCATGTGCGCGTGTGTATATTATCTGGATGCAAGGTAATGCACAGGACTCTGTGTGTTGCCATTTCAAATGAAAAATCTATTTACTGTAAATCAGATAACTCTGTTCCTTTCAGATTGAACAGTTCTCCTCAGCACACCTGCTGTCAAGCAGGCGGAGAAAGGCATGGGGAGCGTTTCCAGAGGGAAAGGTGGAAGCTAATGAAAACCAGCCACATACAGGTGCCTTTTCCCCAGTATGGCCAGTGCAGTGTGAGGCTCTGCAGGGCACTTGGTTGCTGGGATAGGAAACATTGCAATGGGCAGAGGTACTGTTTCAGATGGATCAGCCTTTTAGACTTTCGGTGACCTCTAATGCACTTTCAAAGTGTTTTAAATGAGACTTATTCTCACCTCACACACCCAACTGCTAACCAAAGTCTGCCATTTGCAGCTCAAAAAGCATTTCCCCACATCCAACTGCTTCCCTCCGTGCCTACAACTGAAAGCAGTCACTGGCAAACAGCATTACTCGCATTTTGGGTTACTGGGGCCACAGTAATCAACACCATGGGTGCCAGGAACTGTGTTGCTGAAGAAGACCTAGAGCAGAGCAGGTGAATGACAGTAAGACGGGCTGGCCAGACAAAAGATGAACAGCAAAGCAGTGCAAGCCCACCACACAATTCCTCGCAGCTTGTCTCTTTCCTCCTGTAGCCAGTGTGTTTAGATCAGGAATACATTTTCTAAAATTCTCCTCCTTTCTTACTGGAAAATCCTCCCAGAAATCTTGGCTTCCTGCAAGCCCTGGGGGGGGTCTCAGGGTGCTCCTCGAGTGGACAAGTGGCTGCGCTCTTGCCTGGAGGCAAAAACCACAGCAGCAAAAAAACAGATTTCAGGGGAAGAGGAGGGGAGGGGGGGGAAGAACAAAAAAACTGGAAATGTGTTAGTTAACTTCATGTGGTTGTTCGATCCACTTCCTGACACCCAAGCGAGTCATCTGAATTTAACACATTTCTCTTTTGCATTTTGCAGCTCACCTTTAAGAGAGCACAAGGCGGAGGAGGTGGGAATATATGGACTTCAGCCCTTCCCATCAGTTTCCCCCTGTTACTTTCAAAGATTTTCTATTTAGAAAGGAAGGCTTTTTTTTTTTTTTTTTCCTGCTGTTCATACATTACACATACTTCCCAGCCAAAATATCTTGCTTGTATATTTTTTTAATTTAGCCTACATTACTCAAAATTGCTCTAAGAATAATTAAAGAGAATCACTTTCCCTGTCTCTTTGATGTACCTGCCTTTTTTATTTCTGAAGAGTGTTTTAAGAAATAACCATTAAAAAACCACAAGAGAGATCAACAATTAAAGAAAAAATTAGTCCCACGCCCTCCTTCTTGTCTGAATCTAATGAAAACGTTTAAACTGCATGGATATTTATCCTTATGGAAAACATATGAACAAAACAAACCCTTCGGTATTCTGGTGAGATTCTGTAAACAGGACTAAACATTAACTGCGGAAATATATCATTTAAGACCTTTATTTCCTTCTAGCTCTTATTCCAGGCACCAAATGAGCTTTGCATGCAGATTTCACTTCAGCTGGGTGGAATCATTCTCATAACTATTCTCCAAAGCCCAAGCTCTGAGGTCAGCCCTGCTCCTTCTGCAATGGGATAAATATTAACAAGTGTGACTAACCCATCCCCTGCGCCCTTCTTAAATTTTCCAGAGTGTGTCAGCAAGCATGAAAGCCAGAGATCAGAAAACGCAAGGATTTTATTGTTGGAACAGGATGGGAAGAAGGATGCAATATAGGCAAAGTCCCAACACCTCAGAAAAGTTGGTCTATAACAACACCAATAAGAACTGAGGCTATTATTGGACTGCAAGAAAATTACCCTGCCCTCCTGCTCAAAAATGAGTAAATTTTCACTGTTCTCCTACAATAATATTTTACAAGTACTGGACCAGTGCCCCAGGAGCAAACTCAGACTTTCCCTGTGGGTCCCAAAGAACCCAGGAAAGGACAGGGATGGTGAGGAACGTGTAACACAACTTAGTCCCTCCTGGGCACGCTTGCTTCTGTTTTTCCCTTCACAGCTTCAACTTAAGAAGTTTCATGGTGTCACAGATAATCTTCCTCCCTCCCATGTGAAGCATCCTGCTGTGAATTGAGCTGCCCTCCATGCTGGAATTTGTAGGAAGACCAGCACAGGTCTGGTTATAACACCCAGATATTTCTAGCAGGGGAAATTCTCAGTCTAACAAATCAGGTGTTAAATAAAGCACCTAGAGATGCTTATTACAATTGCAGTTTGATATCTGTGTAGCTGCAGCAATGCAAAGCCCAGTTTGGAGAGGCATTAAGACACACAAGGCAAGCAGCTTTGCCCATATTCCATCGAGTGATGAGAAAGCTGTAGGTTGAACTTCAGGTGAGCAGAGTGTTGGGAAGGGAATGAAAGAAAATAAGGAGAGTTGTAAATACAATAAGCATCTATCACACGGCTTTCCAAAACTGGACCAGCTCCGTGGACATGGGGAGAGCAAGGGGCCTCTGTACATCCTGCTCCTAACAAAAGTTTGTCAGAACCAGACTATAGCCATGAGAATATTTCTGTCCAAGGTCAGGTCTAGTCTTGACAAAGCCAAGGAAAATTCAAAGCCAACTGGAAAAAAACCCCACAAAACCAACCCAGCACAAAACAAACCAGAAATGATGAACAGAAGTATTTAAGCCTGAAAGAGATTTTATTCATGGGCTCAACCAAAATCTGAGCTCATATGATTCAAAGCTGTTCACTTGTAATGCACAGGCCTCTTACTTTCCAGAATGTGTTTAATTCTCCTGCACATTCTCTCAAACGAAAGGTATGCCCCAGATTTCAGCACCTCTGTTGTGTCTACTCCGCTGACCCCACAAGAAACCATCTCACTCCGTTTGTTTCCACACCTGGCTTTCTTCTGTTGCAGGATGTCAAACGGCAGAGCAGAATATACCCAAGGACATGCACTTTTCTCCCTCCATCTTTTAAAGCTCAAAAACCAGCAAATGGGTGTGAATTTTTTCGGTTACTGGCTTTACAAACTATAAGAGTTGAAGAAGATTAATGAATTGTGGTCCTGATCTACCCAGTTCCTGTTCCACAGCTTTGTTCCTCCCTGGCACAGTGATAGCCAGAGCTTCCAAAATCATAAAGGGAGCTTGAGAAGAAAAGAAGGAAAGGAGAAGATGTAGCATTTATTGATCCCTTTGTATCTTATAGCCTGTGACATCTGCCATGACTTGCCAGAGTATGTGAACACCTTCTGCAGACACTGCCCAGCAGAGGTGGACCTGTTCAGAGGTGACACATGAAAGGAAGCCTCATGCCCAAACGCCAGATCTAAAGCTCTCCTGTTTTCCAGCTTGGGAAATATTTGGATTTGGCTTTCTTCACTGAAAAGTCCCTCATCTACTAAAAATTCCTGTGTGTAAGTGCCAGACACCCAGCTGAGTACAAGGAGAGTCAAGAAAGAGACACCTGCAAACCAGTGCTCAATGCTCAGCAGACCTCACCATCTCCACTGCACGGCAGCGAGGTTCTCAGCAGCAGCACAAAAGGAGCCGTGTGGGAGAGGCCGTAAGGAAAAGTCCCAGCAAACCTCTTGTAACTTGCAGGTTTTTAAACTTTGCCCGGTTAAACTGTGGTTCCATTAAACTTTTTTTTTGTCTGGCAAAGAAGTGACTTATTACAGAGAACAGCGCTGAGCAATTAAAAGCAAGAGCAACATTAGAAACCTAAGATTTGGTAGACAAAAATCTCTTGCAGAAGACACAGCCCTACGGAGTTATAGCCTACCCAAATGAGGAGAACCAAATTAAATGAAAAAACATATTGTATATTATCTTAATTTATATATGAGAATTTAGACAGTTCCAGATTTCTGGATTAAATACAATACCATGTGGCTCCATTAAGCCTCACTGGCCTTTTAGAATATTATTGAAAGGAATAATATATAACAGTTTGAAAGGTTTTTGGATGCTTGGTGGCATCATTATGCAATTTATTAATATGTGGGCAGAGTGACTAATGCCTCTGAGGATATATTTTTAGTTTCAAAAAAAAAAAAAAAAAGAAAAAAAAAGTGTTCTAGGGGGAGCAAAATGGAAAAGCGGCTACAAATGGGTTTGTGCTAGCGGCATGTGATGACATGCATCATTCTGTCTGTGTCTCCATAAGCCCAGCACTCAGAACAGACCATTCCTCCTTTCCCTCACAGCATTTCCAAAGCGGCCCGGAGGCCCCAGCGATGGCAGTTTGGTAGAATTTGGGTATCTAGCTCCTTTTCTGGCATCTTTCCTCCATTTTTAAGGCTGAAAGGGACAATTCAGATCATCTAGTTTAATGCTCAGTATAAATCCCCAAGAAAACAATTTCACACATTCACTTGTTAATTGGGCCTACTACTGTATGTTTCACCAAAGTCATCTGGGCTGGCCTCCAGTTCTGATCTCAAGATGCAAAATGATGACAAATCCCCTGCCCCCTTCACAGTAGGTCCCAGCAGTCAGCCCCCTCTCCCTTCCCAATCTCTCAATTTCGCTTGTCTTAAATTTCCAGCCATTGCATCTCGTTACGTTTCCTCTCATTAGATTATAAAGCTCTTTTGTACGTGGTATTTTTTTCCTCCAAAGGCATTTACTGCACAGAGTCAGGGCGCTGCATGATCTGCTTTTTTGCTAAATTCACCAAATTGAGCTCCTTAAGCCTCTCTCCACAAGATTTCCTTTTCCAACCCTCAAATCATCCTTGTAAAACTGAACCATAGGCAGAGAGTTTACAGCCTCTATCATGAATTCAAGTCCCTGAATCTCAGGTTAATAACGTATCTATTTTTTTAATAAGGCTTCTGTGAAATGACTAGAAATGGTCCCGCAGGATGTGTTATTTGGAGGTAACTATTTCCACATGGGCTGGATGTACAGCCCTGTGAGCAAACCATGGGGAGAACAGTGGGAGGGCTCTTCTCTCCTCTCCTCACCCTTTTCTGTGGCTTTTTTCCGCACTCTCCCAAGTTGCATTTCAAAAACCAGTATTTTTCTTGGAGGGTCCGTCCCAGTGGACATTTCCTAGACATCTAGGAAGAAGCAGTGTGATCTCAACTCCCCGTGCACATGCAGAAACCAGTTCCCAAAGAAGCTGTCCCCCCCAGCACAAAGGCTGCCCTGCGCCCGGCGGGGCTGGGAGCCTCATCTCTGGCGGGAGCAGAGGCACTGACAGGGTCTTGGCATGTCTTGCTCCCCAACCGCTCCTTCTCTGAGCCCGAAGAGACAGCTATAAAAACTTTCAAAGCTCACCAGAGCCCCTCCTTCCTCCTAAATGAATAGGATTAAAAACAAACCCTGGGGTTTTTCTTCCCCATCCCTTTCCAGTGTTGTTGTCCACACTTCGGAGCTGTTTCTTGCCATTATTAATTGGTTTCTTTGCTGATTGTTAAATGACAGTGGAGGTTCACGGGAGGTTTGGCTCTAGATCTTTGAAGAAAACATCCCAATATTGCCAACAATGAAATGACAAGACATGGTGAGTTCTAGACAGTCTCCTCAGGCTCTGGAGCTATGGTTCACTGCTCCACAGCTTCTGGATGAATATGCTCCCTTTTCACCAGCCACATTTGATTTGTATGCAACACTACACACCAAATGAGAAGTTTAAAAGATATGCCAGATCAGTTTCCATTCAGCCAGGCCTTTACATATCCCACAGGGACAAACTTACTGTCCCCAACCGAAACCAAAAATTTCAGAGGCAATCACAAGTGATAAAATATTCAAGTGAGTGAGGTCAGTGACAGCCCAATCACTTTTGAACTTTTTTTCCTTGTTTGATTTGTTTTTCTGTTGTTCGGTTTTGTTCCCAACATTTGTGATCCAAATCCTTCGAGATATGTCATTCCCTTCACTTCAGGCCACTTTCCAAAGATGCCTACATACATTGTGAAATCTTCCTGTGGTTTAAGAGCTCTTCTAGCCTATCTTCACTATTTTGTTCCAAAAAAAACCCATCGCTTTTCCTCTCTGATGAAAGACTACCCGTTTAAAAGCAGACATGAGCAGGTAATACAATTAGAGTAAACTACCAATAAAGTGACCCTCCTTTCTAGCTGCAAGTTGTGCAGAAAGCACATATAGAACATATGGATTAGAAGAACTTGCCACTGGTTAGTGACTCAGCATTCCAGTACTGGTGTTACACCCAAAAGTTAACGTAGCAGCCTGCAAAGTCTATTAGATGAACAGGAAATTTTGCGGTCCGGTGTAGAATTTAAAATTTCCATGTGGCAAGCACAAAATTGCTCAAGTATTCCTAAAAATATCTATGCTAGGCAAAGCCTAAGAGCTTGGTTGTTGGGTGGAAGCAGGCAGGAAAGGGTCAAAAAATGCAAATACGGTTGCGTGGAAAGCAAATAAAAATAATCTTTGAAGGGAAAGAATATTAGTGGATGTTTCCTAATGGTCACCATTCACCCTGTTCATTCTTTGCACTCCACTTGCCAAAGGCATAAGGTTTTGATTTTGTTCATGGTCAATGTAATGTTTAGAGTTTCATCTACTCGAACGATTCTTTGGGGACTAGTTGCAATAGCTACATTTTGGGTTTAAATTGCCTTTCTTTTTTTTTTTTAAACTACAACTGAATCTCACCAAGGAGTGAAACTGGAAAGGATAAAATTAGATTCCTGAACCTTCATCCCTTTTTAGAACCAGACATGAAAAAATTGCATCCAGTTTTGTTAAATATTTTTTCCACATCTGGTGTTCAGTCAAAACCATAAGAAAAGTGCTGGAAATCTCACAAGAAGTCTCGTACTCTTGTGATTTCCAGTCCAATTTTTGCAGCCACAGGAGATCTGTATAGTTCAGATAAGAATCTGAAGCAGAAGCCAAACCCAAACTGTGAACCTCCTGAGGCTCACCCCACCCACAACAGCTTATGTCTTTACCCATCATTTGCAGCAGATGTTCTCCCAAATCCTCCAGCGAGATAAATTCCCTTAAAAGTTTCAGGAGAAAGATTATAAGATACACACAGTACAAAAGAAAAGTGTCCAAAGCAGCTCGTTGTGACCCATTAAGCTATTGTTAAAGACCCTCATACAGCAGCATCTATTGATTAGAGCAGTTTGCTTCCCCTTACTACTCGTTTTTCCATGATGGGCTTTGGGGGCTTTTTGATCTAAAGGCCACTGACGTCAATAAGAGTATTTCCATTGTCTTCAGTGGGCTTCGGATCAACCCCTCGACAAGCTGGTTCTCCCATAGGTCAGTCTGCAGAGTGAGGGTTTCTGCCAGAAGATTGTCCCTAGAACATTTCACTGTAGATTTACAGTCTTTATAAAATTTTTAAATGAAGTTCTATAGTTAGATTCATATGGTATATCATAAATTACAGCAGACTCTGCAAGCTTGGGGCTGAGGGTTGATTACTGTGGGGTTTTTTTCATTTGGCTCTCAGGGAATGCAGAGTTTTTTCCGTAGGAACTTTTCTCCAAATGCTAATTTTACCTGCTTTTTGTTGTTTCGCCTCAGAACATGTACACTTCTCATGGTCAGAGCTCTCCAAGGAAAGTAGTGCTTGTGGTAGTGGTGGCAATCTGAGCAAGCAGGGACTTGCCAGCTGCAGTCTTGATGCTTGTTAGTAGGGTTTTGGGATCAACTTGGTACTGGTTAGACTAGTGAAAAAGAAAAGCAAGCCAAAAGTTTCAGATAACTTTTCTCCCTTAAGGTGTAGTTAAAGCTGAAAGCTGATCAGTTGATCTTTGCCTACTGGAGGAGCATCTTATGTCCAACTATGCCATCAAACCCTTATGGGATAGATCCCTGGGTCAAGGGATCATCTTCATGCAAAGCCTTGCACACATGAACACCAGTCTTAACTGGGACGTCTACAATCTCAACACTTCCTATAGTGGCCAAGTAATGTGACAGCATTATTGCTCCATGTAACAGCAGGAGGCAAGGGACAGCCATTAGACTCGAGTCCTAATTCAGATTCCCCGTCGCCAGAGCCTAAATTTAAGAATTCAAGCAGCATTACCATGCCCATCTGCAAAGTGGGAGCAATAATCCCACAATACCTTCTCAGAAATGCTGCAAGGCCATGACCTCTTTCTACACAGAGTGGTACTGTTCAGTAGTAAATGAAATCTGTTTTCACTTCCAAGGCTGTGGCATAAATTACTATAGGCAGAAATCCAGCCTAGCAGGCAATGAACTGGATGGGGCCCACTCAGTTCCTTCCATCTTTAGCTTTGATTTTCATTGTTCTGTTTCATTAACAGAATTTCCATGTCTTTTTTTCATTTCCCGACCCCCCTCTCCCCCCCCGCCCCCCGTTGTAATTTTTCTAAGCTGTTAATTTGCCAGCAGAGAGAATGGCCTCATAATTGTATACCAGCTCCTCTAAAGTACCCACAAGAATCTGAACAGTTTTTAGCAGACTCAGCGTTTCCCTCTTTACTTCTCAGCCCTCAGATATATAGCAAAAGAGGCTGAAGAAAGTTGATTGTTGTGTTCCAACTAGAGGACCAGAACCTGGCCGCTTGTTTTCAGCTCAAAATGTACTGCATTCTGCAGACACTGGCCTTAAAATCAGGACAAGTCTTCCCAAGTCAACGGGGATGTGGCAATTGGCACCCCTGGGTCTGAAGGACATAAATGCTACTCCACACCAGGCATCAGCTGAGAATGTCTTGAACATTCTGTTCTCCCTGTTATTCTTTATTACTTTTAAGAAAAGATATTGATTCTGCTCAGGTCACCTCTGCATGAAGGAGAACGGGGAGATGCTCAAGAAAACCATAAAAGATAGCAAAATTGATCAGGTGACTTTTCCAACTCTCCCCTTTGCTTTCCCATGTTCCCAGTCCCTAAACTTTACCAGGGACCAGGTCCACTCTTGACCTCTTGCTGTGGATGAGCAGACGTTTCTCCACCACCAGTTGCCCCCTCTGATTCGTGCTTCATTTGAAAGAAATTAACAGCAATAAATTTGATTCAAATCTCATTTTTCCCCCAGTAGCAGAGTTTGTGACTGCGTACGTGTGGTCCCACTAGAAAGAGAACTGGAAAGATAAAAATAGATGAGATGAATGCGAGATTACAGGATATTGGCTATTTACCAGCCAAACAGGATTTGCTGCTGAAGGTTGACAAAGTCTCTTTTGACTTTGCGGTTTAGCAGCAGAGAACCTGCTCCATCATTTTTGTTCATCCAAAGTTTCTTGGAAGTCAAACCTGATCATCTAGTATTTCCCCAGAAATACTAGATGATCAGAGACATAGAGGATGCTTGATGCCAACCTCTGCAGGTATGGCACCATACAAGCTTGACAAGGGCATTGGGGTCTGCATGATTGGACAACCCAGGTTTTAGGGAATAAGGTGAGAAGGTGGTGTGGAAAACAGCACTTGGTGCATCCCCTGCCTTAACTGCTTCCTCCCAAATGTCATTAAATCCTCACCAAGGAGGTATCTGCAGGGAATCAGGAAAGGGCACAGAACAGGACACTATTTGCCTACATCTGAACTCAGAATTTCCATCATGGTTTGTCTCTGTCCATCACGAAGACCCTGTTTAATCTCCACTTTTGAGATGCAAACCCTCAGGCACAGAAAGGTTAAGAAATCAACCCAAGTCTCAGATCCAGAAATAAGGCTCATTAGCTCTTCATCCACAAGGAGCCTTTGCTTCTGTCTCATCCAAACTGCCATACAACAACCACCATCAAAGGCATCTCAGAACAGGAGATCAATTTTATAGCAGTTTTACTCTTTGAAAGCACAAACAGGCTCTCCATTAGGAACTATAATTTATCTGACTGTGACCACTGTCTACAGGTCTATGAAATACATCTAAATGGATTGCACGGAGCCAAAAAACTCAACCCAAGTATATATGGCATACACATAACAAAGCTCTGTAAATTCAAGAATGCAGAGTATCAGCAAGTGCTCCATTTTTCCGGACTGATCTGGGAGGTAGGTAGGCTTAGCCGAAGTTTGCGGTTTCTAAATTGGACATGGTTACCTAAAACTATTGGAAATTTGAATTGCCTGTCAGATGTCTGGAATAAATGGACTCAAGAGACATAAGAAAAAACATGTGGCCCAGTATTTTTCTCTTTTTAAATGTCTTTTGGAAACTGTTTAGATCTCATCTGGGGCTTGTATAGTTTCTTTGTTTAGTAATTCTGAATTGAAATTCTTTATAAAGGTTTGTTAATTAAAAGGTAAAAACTTGATTGTTGCACGTGGAGCCCTTCATCCTGAAAGATGCCTGTACATTTTCCAAAAAGCATGCTCTACTTTCCAGGAAAGTAAATGATCCTTTGAAAACCAGGCAGTGCAGTTATTTTATTTACCTCAAATCGACCAAATTTAAGTTCCAAAATGGAGTGTTATGGCCTAACCCTGTTTCCAACTCTGCCAATAGCTGTTGTGGCTGGGCTGTTGCACAGCAAGCGGTGATGCTCCCCTCGAGCCCTTGGTGCCAGGGTAACTTGGGGCTGCACACCCTTAAAAGAGCCTCAGTACAATGATGAAGATTATGAACCATAAATTTCCAGTGAATTGCAGGCATCTCTGGGGTGAAATATATAGCCTGCTCCACAGCACACAGCTGTGTCGTCCCACCGCACAATGAGACTGAAAGGGACAGGAGAAGACACTTTCTGTAGGCAGTGGCCTAATCTGAACAGAGGAAGTGGGATTTGGGATGAAATGTTTCTAACCAAGACATGGCCTTGGCTTTTAAAACAGAAAAGGGAATTTTAGAGCTTCACCATACCTGGGAGACAGCACATGGCTTTCTGTGCTCACGTCGGGGTCCCTAACCCTAACCCTAGCCCAGTAGCGTTGCCACAAGCTTCATTGTTTGCTTGGTGAAGTCAACCCAACCAACCAAGCTACTCTTCAGCCACCAGCAGCTTCTTTCCCCACACTCTTTACCTGATGGGTCTTCCCACTTCTGATGTTCACGGGGAAATTCCCAGGATGGTGCAGAATTTTTGAAGTTTTTCCCACTTCTAATGCCTGCTCTGGTGCAGCCTCCTAATTTTAAAGGCTAGAGTGCAACACATGCTAGGTCATGAGTATGATTGGAAAAATACACACTCCTTCGAAGTTTTTGACCTAGTCCTCTTCTACAGTGTCCCAGAGCTGGACTAAGAGACCTAATCTCATTCTTTTTGTCTGACATGGATGCATGCTCAGCCTAGATTGCTAGAAACGGCATAAGGGCATAAAACCCCCTGACATTTTACTCTAGGACATCTCTTCCTCAAGGTTTAGCATACAATGGAAAAGGCAGAGAATCTGTGTAGGTTGTCCAGGGAAAATCTGCAGCTCTTCTCAACAAAAACATATGGTAGTTGGTGCAGCTGAAGTTACGCTTTCTTTCTGAAAGCCCTAAGCTATACCAGCTCAAGTAGAGTTAATGGTGGCATATAAATGTCATTTGAGAAAAATTACTGCCTTTTTGTTTGCTTCTTTGTGGGCATTAAGGAATCTCCATCCAGTTTCTGCTTTTGGATATATGTTTATATACATATATATATGTTTGTGCAGACTTGGCAAGGTTAAACTGCCGGGGGTAAGAAAGGACATAAACTCTTGGAAGGATTTTGACACACACACTCCCCTTTCTCACTCCCAGCACTTGGGCATGCCAAAATGTTATGGTTTCTTTTAGACCCACAAAATTAATAACCAATATAAAACTGAATTATTTGTTGCTTAAAATAGAGTTGTACCCTCTCCAGGTCATCAGCTGGCGTCAAGCAGCCTGTTCTGAGACACCAGATTTTGCTCCTTGGGGACAAAACCAAGAGTATCAGGACAGTATGATGCAACCCCAACAGGTCCGAGATTAGGAAGGGACCGTCATAGTGACCAGAAGAGAAGCAGTTCTTGTAATACTCATTTTTTGAGGAGTTTTCATGTTCGGGTAGGAATCCTCCCCCGGGGGCGCGGCTCGGTGAGCTGCCGAGGACAGGAAGGGCGTGGGGGGTTGCTGCGGGGAAGCCCACGCAGTTTCTCTCCCTGTTTAACAGACAGCCCGGGCTCATACTTGCCAAATTTTGCGAGCAGCCGGTAGATTTACGAGCCCCGGGCGCACACCCGGCTCCAGCTGCTGAGCTGCGCGGGGAGAGCCGGGACGGGGAGCGGCAGCGACGGGGCTGCC